>JABUQX010021994.1:12500-30000 GCA_015478945.1 Trachelipus rathkii
AGGAAAAATATATGAGAGCTCTTGCAAATAAATCAGTTGAATATGAACAAGATGAAACTGAACAAATCTGGAAGCAAATGGAGGAAACCTTCGTTAGCAGTGAAAAAGAAGTATGTGAATGTGCTAAAATAGGACGTAAGAATGTCAAGTGAGATGCTTGGATGGAAATGAAAGAGGTGATGCAAGCGGTTGAAAGTAAAAAAAAGAGCCGTGGTTTAATGTGCAAAAGCCAATTATGAGGTCTCAAAAGAAAGGTGTATATATGAGGATAAGGATGAAAAAAGGAAGATTAAAAGTTGCATACATAGTGGGGCAAGATGAAGGTGAATGGGAACTTACAAGGGAATAGGAAGCTCTTTTGGAGGGAACTACGAAGGTTTAAGAAAGAGAGTAATGGGAAACTTTATAGAATAATGAATAGGCATGGTACTTTCATGAATGATGAAATAAATGTGAGGAGTGTGTGTGGAGAGAACACTTCGAAAACCTGCATAACATTGACAGTAATGAAGAGGCGATAATGAACGTGTTTGGGTTTGATAGCGTAAGAAGAAATAGGTATTTTAGGGGTGAGGTAATTAGTTGGGAGGAGGTAATAAGTTGAGTGAGAAAGTTTAATAATGGTAAATCCGCAGGTATAGATGGAATTACAGGTAAAACGATCAAGAATGGAGGGAAAATTGTGATTGACTGGATATGGAAGTTGTGTAACAAAAGCGTTTATGGAGGGTATAGCTCCGAAGGATTAGAGGAGAGCAGTAATATGAATCTTATATGGTAAGGGAGATAAGGAGAACTGTAGGAACTATAGGAAAATTATTTTTTTGAGTGTTGTAGGAAAGATATATGCTGGTATTTTGTTCGAAAGAGTCTTCCAGTGACTAAGGGACTGATTGGTGAAGAACAAAGTTCATTCAGAAGTAGTAGAGGTTGTGTAGATAACATTTTGACATTGAAACAAATGATTGAGAGAGAGAGAGAGATGAGAGACGAGAGAGAGAGAGAGGAGGAGAGAGAGAGGAACGAGAGAAAGAGAGAGGAAGAGAGAGAGAGAGAGAGAGAGAGAGAGAGAGAGAAATAAATTGGATTTAAGTTTTATGGACTTGGGACAGACGTATGACACGGATTATCACGGACATGCGCTCGTGGCAGTATTAGTGATTATCCCGGTCGCTTGGTAAGGTAGGCTGTTGAATTGTTAAATCTAAAGTTATGTATTTGTCATAGTGAAGAATAGGTAGAGGTAAGGGTGGTAGGGGAAGGTGTTAGACTGGTGGTGAATGGAAGGGAAGAGAGGATGCCCTGTTTATAGTAAGCTGATGATTTGTGATGGACTTACGACATACTCTTTAACTTAACTATCCTGCTTCCGTGCATGTTACCCACCCTATCCCACATCTGTAGGATATTGAAGAATAAAGAAATATATATATATATAAATAATATATATATATAATATGACTATATATATATATATATATATATATATATATAATTATATATATATATATATTATATATATTATATATATATAATATATATATATATATATATATATATATAATATATATATATAAATATATATATATTATATATATAATTATACGGTATATTTATATATAATATATATATATATATATATATATAATATATATATACTATATATATATATATATATATTATATATAATATATATACTAATAATTAATATACTATATATATATATATAAAGCTAAGGGCTAGAGGTTTGGTGAGCATCAATAGATAAAAGACAAAAGTTCTTTCTCGTTTTCATTTTTTATTTTCATAATATATAATATATAATATATATATATACTATATCTATATATATATTATATAATATATATATATATAATATTATATAGATATATATATATATAATATATATTCTTTCTTTTATTCCCCACTCAAAATATATATATATATATATATTATATATATCTATATATATATACTTATATATATAATATATATAATATATATTATATATATATATATATAATATATATTATATAAATATATATATATATATAATATATAATAATATATATATATATAATCATACGTAATAGTCATGACATAGTTCGCTACTACACCACGAGACACAATTAACGTCAAAACACTAGAAAACAAAATTTAATTAATTTTCAATATTTTATACATCCGCAAGATTCGCATTTTTAATAATTGCAGATCCTATATTTCAAAATTCGTTACATTGCGGGCATGTGGATGTCCATGCTTCATAATTTTTAAATTTTTTTTCCCTTTTTTCCTTGAAAACCCCCGTGTTGTGTGTGTGTGTGTGTGTGGTAGTGTGTGTGTGTGTTTGTAGTGTTGTTAGTGTGTGTGTGTGTGTGTGTGTGTGTGTGTGTGTGTGTGTGTGTGTGTGTGTGTGTGTAGGGGCGTAGGGTGGGGGTGTTGATGGATGATCCAAAATATAATTTTTCAATAATTTTATATATACTTTAAAATTTCCATGATCGTATGTGCGCATCTACTGTAGATACAAATAGTAATTCGTTAAATTACTTTTCCAAAGAGGGAAAACGGTCTTTATTGAAATTGTTCTACCCCTTTCTACAGCACGAAACACACCAGCACTTCCTTCAATAGCTGTTACCTTAAAATGATCTTCGCTACTATAGGTTGGGCAATTTTCTTTGCAACTGTACACAAGGGAATCTCTAGTATTGAATTACCATTAGTAACTAAAAAAAAAGACGTTTGACAATTCACTTAGTTACTTTAGTTAAATACGTAAACAGAAAAAAAAACAACGGCATGTTTAGTAAATTTGTAGAGAAATGAGAGTTACAATGGAATATTGACAAGTTTGCGGAATAAAAAGAAAAGACTAGTCATCAATCATTTCGTAGAAAAGGCATGTTGCTTTGGATATCGAAAAGAAAATATTTGAGAGAAGGATTAAGTTGTAGATCATCTCGAGCAGTCAGACTAAGAAGATAACCTTGCTTTGAATTTGTCAAGTCATGAAGAGCAGTTTTTTGCATGCGTAGAGGGCACCATTTTGTTTGCCTGGGCCCTGGAGGGTGGTATTTTATCCTTCTGAAACTCCGTATTTTGTTCGCTTGGAGGGCAATTTTTGTCTGCTTAGAGATCAGTTTTACTTTGCCCTGAGGGGAATATTTTGTCTGCCTTAGGTGAAATCCGCTCTCAAAAATTAAGAAAAAAAAACAAAACAAAAAAACAAATTTTTGTAAACATTTAAAATATGTTCTGCAAAGTTTTGTTGGTTGAAATATCAAATCTAACCTAAGTTACCCTAGGACCTAGGTATATACAGAGAGTATGAACAAAAGATTATTAAAACTGTTTTCGGTTGGTCATTTAATAAACTGACGAGCTTCCCTGACATTCTCTAGATTCTAGAAAGAAAAAAGGTTATGTTGGAGATAAGTATCTTGAAGATTTTAAAATTTAAATCTTTTTGAAGAATATGAAATAGGTGTCAGCAGACACGGTAATTTTCTTATATCGGCTCCAACTCAACATCTTTCTTACTCCTCCAGCTCCATTACAAAAAAAGGTTTTTGACTCCTGCTACAGCTCCACTGACCTACTTCCTGTACCTTTAAATTCAACGATAATAGCGCTACTGAGTCGCTTGGTATAGGCCCTGGTATAGGCTTGGTATAGGCCCTATAGGGACAGGGTTTAATACCTCGTCCGGATCTTGGGTAGCAATTACCTTGAAAGTTCCCCTCCTTGAATAGGGCTATGCCCGTGAGATGTGAACTTTTAATAAAAAAGATATTTCACATCCCCTACTTGCCTCTCTGTCTCTGTCTGTCTGTCTGTCTCACTCTCTCTCTCTCTCTCTCTCTCTCTCTCTCTCTCTCTATATATATATATATATATATATATTAATATATATATATATATATATATATATATATAATATATATAATATATATATATATATATATGATATATATATAATATATATATATATATATATATATATATATATATATATATCTTCTACTGGCGATATACTTTTCTATCTTTCTTTTTTATGTTTTTCCGCCCTTAGGAACTACGGAGAGACCTTGCATGGTGGCGTTTGAAAAAATCCAAAGCATTTGACCGGTATGCACGCGTCAATGCTTCTCCAAGCTCCCTCCTTTGGGTTTCCTCCTTCTCTTTTGCGCTTACTATATGTCTTGGTTTTCTCTCAAATCGCGTTCCAATATCGGCTGTTAGTTGACGGGCGACTTTCTTGTCTTTTAATGTTAATTTGTGGTGTTCCTCGGGTTCTTTCTTATCTCCCGATTATATTCTTACTTTTATTAATCATCTTTCTCACCTGACATCTAACTCTATCCACTCTATGCCGATGAGATCGACCGCTTCATTCTTCAAACTTATTATCAATTCTGCTCCCTTTTTATCTCTAGAATTGCCTCTGCGTCTTAATCTTCCTATTTAATATAACTCGCTGGATCTGGATAGGCATTTTCGGGTGGGGTCGTCTCAACTTTGTGAAATTTAATCTTCTTTAAAAACTTCAACTCTCTTACAAATCTCCCTCTCTAAAACACCTTCCAACATTTCCTATCTCTCTTCGACGGTTCTCTCTGTCTCTCCTAATGGACAATATAAAATCTTTGCCCGTAACATGAAAAAAAAAAGTCTTGGAAAACCTCACATCACAACGGTGCTAGGGCGGCCTCAAAAGAAACTGGGAGTTTCTGTTTACTGCGAGACTTTTTTGCCTCTTCCAGTTACTCCAGCTATACAAGGACCTCATCCGCCCTTGTATGGAGTTATCTGCTCTCATATCTGGGGGGGCTCTGGTCTCACCCCGGCTTTTGGGACAGGTTACAGAGTAAAAAAGCACAAAAGACTTATAAACGTTCCTGTACTTTCTTCACTTGACCCTCTATCCTTTCGGCGCGTGTTGGTCTTTATCTCTTTTCTATAAGTACCGCAGTGGCAGGTGCTCGAGGAAACTTGTCACTCGCGTACCACCAACTTTACGACACTAGGGGTGCTGTGTCTGCGCATGAGTTTGTGTGGATATTGGTAAACTTTACAGGTTAGTTCGCTGCACTCGTGCGTGTGTGTTGGAGTCCTCCTCCTCGGTCCTATGCTCAGCTCAGACCATTCTCACCTCACTCCTCTCTGTTTTCGCCTCGTGAATTAAATACTCCTCACTGTCAACCACTGCGTTCTGGCTTCATCTGCGTAATTTGCGTTACAGTGTGCTTTCTGAGCGTGCAACACCCCTCCTGAATCAGGGGCTTCGCCCGGGTGAGAATGGGAAAACTGTAAAAATATATATATATTATATGTGTAGATATATAGCTAGTATATATTCAATTGAGGGTTGTTTATATATATATAGGTGTTATATATATATATATATTATATAATATATATTATAATATATACTATATATATATATTATATATATATCATATATAATTGTCAGCTTGAAAACTTCCCAAATTTTGACGCAAAGATAAATAAAATATCAAAACTTGAATAAGATAAAATATTATCGAAATATCTCGATACAAAAGATTATTTAAAATACTACTACTTACTAATACTACTACTACTTGACTACTACTATACTTACTAATAATATAATAATAATAATCATAAATAATAAAATAATAATAATAATAATTAATTAATAATAATAATAATAATAATAATAATAATAATGAATTTATAACAAACTTATCGTAAATGATATGCTATGAAATTTTATACTGTTGATAGTGGTCATAAATTCCGCAATATATAATAATAATAATAATAATAATAATATTAATAATAATAATAAAATAATAATAATAATAATAATAATAATAATAATAATAAATAAATAAAAAAAATAAAAAAATAATCAAAAATCAAAAAAAATCGCCTATAAAAAAAAAATTTTGGATTTTTCTCTCTATTGATGAAATAGTTATGCTTACACAATAATATTAATACAAAGGAATATATAGATGAGAAAAGAGCTACTAATTGGACGTTTTCGTCCATTGAGCCCAAATAATAATAATAATAATAATAAATAATAATAATAATAATAATAATAATAATAATAATATAATAATAATAATAATAATAATTATTATTATTAAATAATAGTGTTCTAAATGTATATCACTCATGAACATAAATTAGGGGAGGGGGGAGCTGAGCCATAATTCTCCCCTTCCCCCACTCAAGAAGAGAGGTCTCCCCCAACACACCTCTTCTAATAGCCCTCATTGTTATTAACAATTTTACTATGTAACGCAGTGCAATATTATAAAGTTCACGAACAACCCAAATAAATATTACGTAATGTATATTTATGTAATGAGTGTACTCGGTAGCATTGAAAACGTACATTAATTAGGTAAATCGTATTTGACGTAATATTACAGCATTTATGTAATGAGTGTACTATATATATAGCACATTCATTATATGAATAATACCGTGTATAATAACAACGAATATTTTCATGTGCAATTTCCTATTTACCTGAAATAAATGTGATTGTAATTAAAGGTGGAAAATCACTATGTACAGTTGCGTTAGGAAGTTCGTCTCTCTCTACGAAGAGAATTTAAAGCCTATACATATGTATTATTTTAGCAAATGTCGTTTTTGTCTCGAGGACTTTCACATTACTTGTGTGAATGTCACCCACCACTCACGGGGTCGAGATACAGAGGCGGAGCCTCTTGTAGACGAAGGCTCGTGTGCCATACATTTAAATTCAAATGTATATATGTGAGCTTTAGATACTCTTTCTGAGGTGCAAACTTCCTACCGCAACTGTACAACAATGATAATCTCAGAACGGTAGCTTTAACTACAGAACATCCATTTTAAAATAAAGATATATTCATATCGGTATCCGTGTAATATATGTGAACTAGATAATAGTGTGAATATTATAAAAAAGAAACATCCATATTTCCAATTTGTAGATATCAAAATTGCTCATTCTCGAATGTTCTAAGCTAGTTTATCTTCCCACATCCGCATTAGCAATATTTTATACGGAATATATGTATCCAACATCGGACAAACTAATTCACATTGAAATATAATAGTTAGAATCAGGTATTCAATTTTCATATTTGAAATTTAAACACATGAAAAAATGCCTACAATTATAGCCTCGATAATGACCAATCAAAGTCATAGTTCGCACGCACCTGCGGAAAAAATTCGTACGCGCCGTGACGTTCAAATTTAAATTGAGTTGAGCCCGACAAAACTCTTAAACCAAATAAACTAGAACTTATACTTGTCAACACTACAAACATAAAAGTAGACTTTGAAGTCTACAAACTTACGATTAGTTAATCCAAATAGTAACAAATATTAAATTTAACAAATAGCTTTAAAATTTGATTCCCAAAAGTGAATCCTTGAAAACATTGATCGAGGGTAAGCCTTTTGTTTGAGCTTATTTAGTAAATTAAAGGTATTGATTGCGGCATAGAGCTACCACGCGTAGTTTATGGTAATTATTTGTGACTTTTTGAGTTTCATGATCTGAACTTAAAATAAAACTGTCTTAAAAGTAAGATTTACTTTTTTTCGTCGAAAAAACTTGTGACACATAAGCAAAGTGAGAAATTACTATTAGGTATTTGCTAGAGAGAGTAGAGACCCAGGTATAGAATAAAAACAGTAAAAGATGGAAAGACCTAAGACTTAGTTTCTATAACATGCGTAATTCAGAAATTGATATCACAAGCATTGACTAACTTTAGACCAGCTTATTTGGATATAACATTAATATATTTACCTATTTGTATTTAACACACAGTGTTTGACAAATTCTGGAACAAATATTGTTCGACAATCTTTATAATATTAGGGCAAGTGAAAAACTAGGCTAACATGTGCAAATAGAATCACTAAATACAATCCAAAAGATTAATTTAGAAAAGAAATACTTAGTTAAAATAGCTAAATCTACAGAAGGGATCGGAGCGATTTGGCCATACCAAACTCAAAGCCAAGCTTAAGTCTCAGTGTATTGCAACTTTTCAAGTTTTCTATATAGTGTGTCACATCAGCTATTTACTGCGTTCTGTCAAATAGCAATCATCTTCGTTCTTTCGGTCTGTGTGCCTCAAACAATATCGAGTATTCTGTTTTTCTGTTTCTGATAGCACAATGTCTCCTCATTCTCTTCAAACACACCTCTCTCTCTCTCACACAATGAAACGAGATTCTCCTATACGAAATCATTCCTCACAGCATACTCTCTTTTTGCGATCAATCATCATCTTTCCTCTTTACAAAAACCTCATCATAGTGCTCTTAATTTAATACATCATTCTTCTCTTTACTTTTCTAGCTAACATCATTTCTTAATGCTGCGTCTTTACCTTCACCCTCTCTCTACGTACTCTATTACTCATACTCATTTCTAAATCCTGTCCTCATGCGCAAAAAATCTCTACATCTTTTCTGGAGCGAATATTCTCTCAATTAAGAGAAAATGATATTTTTAAATGTGAGTAGATTGCAGATACTTATAAATCATCATAAATCAATATCAGTTAGGAGTAGTTTAAGAACTAAATCTTAGTTATATCACATATAGCAATAATATTAATTTTTAGTAATATATTTATATATAAGCGAAAGCCAGTAAACTAAAATACAAAAAGTTTAAGTACTTTCAAATGCAATAAAACAATAGCCGAATAACTAAATAATTAAATAACTCCCTAAAAATCTAACTTTTACATTTCTAAATAGGGAACTAATTATCTTCTACAAATCTCCCACTATTTTCTTATCATCAATTCCTGAACTTAATCGAACGCCTATACCGGTAGCGAAGAGAGGTCTCTGTATTCTGTGAACGACCTGACTGCGAGAGAGAGGAGAGACCTATCTAACGCGATCACGCAAAGTGAGGAAGAGCGGGAGTATAGACTGAGCATAGTAAAGAACTTGGTCAGTCAGAGGAGTGAATACTCATAGTGAATAAACCGCGTCTCTTAGCAACTCTAATTGTTGCGTTCCCAGGAGTAGGTGCATTAATAGATTAAATTACTAAGTTTGTTGGATAGTTGAGGGTATGTGTGCAAAAAGGGAGAGCTATAGAGATCTGAGTGCGCTAGTATGAACCTAATTTAGAGCCATGCTGTTATCGTTTTGAATTTTACTGCTAATGAAGGATCTGTCAAAATTACAGCATTAAATAGAAGATAAACAAAATGACTTATTAAAACTTTATTCCACACACAAACAATCCCAAAAAGGGTAAATCTTATGTCTTGTTAAGTATACGGCAGTTTTATACACATTGAGTACAAACATCAATCCCACAATAGTCTCTATATTATTCGAAATATAAGTCCTAAAGAGACCTAGAATCAAAGTGGTTATTCTTACTATCTCTCTAGACTCTAACAAGATTACTCTTACATTACACGCATAGTGGCGTTTTTGAATTCTTCCAAAGGTTTAATGTTGCTGATCCAGACTTTTAGTACAGATAACAGCACTCCACGCCATTTCTACTTTTCCTTCTCCTAATCAGAAGATACGTTTCCAAGCTCTAAAAGGACAAGAAGCCGAATATTAGACGTGCATTTTCAAAGGAATTAGAATAACGCATTAACTGACAAAGCAACTATTTTACCGAGTAACGTTAATCATTTCAGAAGACCTATACGTGAGAGGTCTGGAAGTTTATAGCGTCTCTTGAAACCGAGGATTAAAGTGCGTCAATAATGTTCAAAATAAAGAAAGCTTTAGTTCTGCAACAGTTTATATAGCATTTTTAAACATATACTAATAAGACTCACACGGATTTCCACAATGCATGCCTCTCAATTAATATCGCAGCATAAAGGGAATTTAATATGCTTAATAATGGACACCTTGTAATATAGTCACAGAATTCGTTGGGAAATAAAATTACAAGTACTCAGGATATCTCCTGATTTTCCAAAAGCTCGAGCATTATCAGAGTAGTACGAACTGTAGAAACCGAACCGGGGCCCCGCCCGGCCCCGGCAACCCCCGTGCCCCAGCGCCTGGCCAAGAAATCGAGAAAAAACCATAGGTATTCGATGTCCCACTCCGCGCTCGGTTAACTCTTTTCATTGTACTAGTGACGATAGTATAAATGGAGATATCAAACAGTGTGACAGATAGAAAATTATTGAAAAAGAGTCGGATTATAATAAAACAATGTGATATAATAAAGTGATGCCAAAATATATAAAACATAACTCTAAAATAAGTATATAATCCAATTATATTTTTTTGTAATTTATATGATTTATCAATAGACCTATAGATGGTACAAATTATAATTATTTTTCACCGAATTATTTTATAACCATTTTATAAAATATTCACGTAAATTTAGTTCATAAAATCAACACTCTTTGAAAGGATATAAATATAAATTATAGTTATAATAATTAATTTTATGGTTATAATCATTTATTATTATATAAATAAATATCGTCAAGAAAATCAAATATTTTCCAAAATATTTCTGTATCTTTTTCAAGAAAATATATTTATATATTTGATAATAATACATATATCATAATAATATGATTAATTTAGCTAATTTGTATACTGTCTCCTAGTGAGTTTGCATATAAACGTAATCGATATAAGATTGGAAGATTGATAAGGTATATTATATTATTGTGGAAGGTGTAGATATATTGAGGAATTATTGAATTGCAGAGAAATTTGTTAAACCATTAAGTTTAGATGTTGAGATGATATGTGTTTATCTATGTACTATATGGTTCTGGATACATATCCTAGTATATATCCTGTTGTATGTTGATAAAGATTATGGAAGAATAATTTCCTACATATGGCGTAAAAGTTTACAATGTACATAAATGTTTTGTATAATTATTATGTTCCACAAAAGGTAAGTACAATGTTTTTAACTATGGTCTAATATATTAAAACTAAATAGGGTATTATAAAATAAATAAAAAAAAAATATAATATGATGTGAAGCTTGATGTTTTGTACCATGTTATATTATTTTATAATAAGCTATTGTATTTTGTATTTAATATATTCCAAAAAGATAGTCCGTATTAAGTAAATGTTATATATTGTAGTGTATTAATTCAATTTCACAAGGGATAATGAGAACAAAAATACTTTAGATAGTAAACACTGGTTGTACCAGTGGTACGACGGCTATTTGTAGTTATTATCGATGGATATGTAATTAGTATATAGGACTATTATATATAGTATTTGTCGTTCCCAAATATATTCTACTAAATAACTGCTATGATAAAAATGATTGAATACATTATCAATCTAATTAACAGAGTCCTCTCACTCAGTTTTTAGGTACGTGAGCATCTGCTGCTGTGGCGAGCCTGTCATCGTAACCAGTACGGGCCGAACCGGCCTGCTTGCTATCACTGCAATTGTCTAACGAATACGATCTCACTATACTGTTACCTTAAATACGTTCACTCAGACCACATCAGGCATTCTTATAATCCTACATCGCAGGCATGTTGTCTGGTTGATTACTCTCTCATAATAGATCAATATCCGGTTGCTTCTCACATCTTTAAGTAAACATTGCTCTATTCCAACTCATATTCTCTCAAATGTGATGTTGAAATCTTCGCTCTACAGGCCGCTCTAATCATCCTCCGGTCTCCACCATCACCTAGTTCTGATACTTATAGAACAAGCTACATACGTTTGCAGTCCAAATGCAGTGCCTCTTCTCCATGTCTCCGCCCAACCCACAGTCTTGTGGATGTCGTGTAACTATCCCCACTCCAATGTTCATCCTGGTTGGTTTCACACCCGCCTACTCCCTCTATATCATTACATGTCTCTCCACTATCGTGTTTCCATAAATCACTCACCAGATCACACTCAAAACAATGTTAATCTCCGCTAAAACTTGTAACTTCTCCTAGAATTTCTACGCTCCCTTTCCCTTCATGCTCGCAGTGTTCTGCCCCGGGTAAATACACAGTAATTAGTGATCAAACAACCAAGTCCTCTCAATATAATTATGCTCTTATCATCATTCTTCATATAATACTCTCGAAGATAGGTATATACGCTCTTTACGTTCCTGCCATACTGCTCGAAATCCTACTCGAATTCCTTTTGCACACCGACCCCCCTTCTCCTTCCAAATGTGCTTCCTAGGGTTTTATATATATCCACATTTTAATCTCTCTACCGTCTACCTCCACTATCAACTCCTCTCTCCTCCTCCTCCTCCCTACTTATTATCATTATTTCTGTTTCTCCAATATTCATATTTAATCCAGCTTCTATTCATCAATTATTTTTTAACTGTCGTAAAATAAATACGCAGCGCCTAATTTTGCACTCAATCTCTCTCACCATCTATCCACTAGTATAGTCTACAAACACCAATAATCATTTCTGCGATATATACCATTGAATTCTCGAGTTACTACATAATACTCCTCTATTCTATAAACTTCTCCTTATAAACCTTATCAGACTGTGTCCAAATACGCTATTAAACAGTACGCGAATAAAAACACATTAACCCTTAGCGCTTACATATGCTATAAGGTTTTACCTCAATAACTCAATTATACTCTTTTATTAAATCTATTATTCTATTATCCTTACTTAGCTATATTCACTTTTAATTGTCTACCTACTTGACGCGTTATGTAATCAAGTTCATTTCATTCAACTATTATTATGTGAATGTCCCTGTCTCCAGATTCTGCTCGCTTAGGCTTTCGTCTCCTACGCAGACATCAAAGCGTTTCTTGTTCAAAATCGTTTGCATGAAGAGTGCTGTAGATATGTTCTTCTCAAGAGATAAAAGATTCCCAGCACGTATTCTTGTCCATGACCTGGGTATTCATAGATACAATGCGAAACTATTTAAAAATTCCTGAGATAGCTATCTGAACTTAGCACACATATCAAATTTATACCACACGTTTTACGCAATTACTATTCTCCTCTCACTAAAAATAATCAGGCACGTTCTATTTTTTAACTTGTATCTACACACCTTTTCTTTACCTATACTTAATTATTTATCATTAAAAGAAACTACATAGCGACTGTGACGTCCCTCATTTACTATAGATCTGTATTCCTCTTGATTGAGTCAAAAATTTAACAATCTCTCTGTGTAGTCATCCACGGTATTACCTTCTTATATTATAATATTGGTGATAAAATAAAATTTCTATTGGACCTCCCGAACCTTTCCGCCACTCTACCCTCACCCACAACCTGTTTCAGAAATCTTCAGCATCAAGGCTTTTCAGGCTCCTCTCCTCCCTATCACATTATCAAGCAAAGTTCAAATGGTGGTATTCTCCCCGAATCGCGTCAACACCAGAGCAGATCTTTCCGGGTTTGCCTCTATAGCATCTTGCCCTTGAGAACCGCACTCCCATCTATAGTCCCTCCTGCCGGCTTCATTCGCCACCTCCGTTTCACTCCCTTTTCGTTGTCTTGCTTTCCTTTCCTAAGAAAGGTTTTAATCCCGTTTTAAATTAATGCCTGCCTTATCACTCAACACCCGTCTACGCTGCTCTGCTTCTTCACGGGTGCTTGCACCGTCCACATTCAGCAAAACTCACTCGCCAAGATTGATCTCTATTATACCAAACTCTTTTGTTATCTTATTAGTGCCTACCCTGGTTTACTAAAACTTAAATAGATGGTTCTTACCAAGCTTATGATTTTTACTTTACATAACATTCGAATCCTATTCACGACTCATCTATAAAGTCTTCTATGTCAAGGTCTAAATACTCCTTTCTCTCGTGTGCCTTCTCATATTCACGATCGTCAGCTGCTCCCTATTGCAGATAGATTCTGCAGCCAGCCTCCATCCTTCAATGCCCTATCTTCCTCTTCTACCTCTCTCGACTTCTCATGTTGTGCTGGGCTTCACCTTAACTATACGAGATCTCTGAGAGTTTGATCATCATATGTTTCTGTTTTTTTTAGTAAATAGTGATTTATTATAATATAACATATAGTTTATATTCTTTATATATTATCATTATAGAAATCTATATTTGTTCTTACTATATAAACTGTATATATGATATAGAAATATATAAATATACTATAATATATTTTATAGTATTTAATTATATATAGTATACACTTTTGATAATCAATGAGTTTGCATTTACCAATTTTATCTCAGGAAAATAATAGTAGTTGCGGCATCATTAGAAGTATTAGTAGCGGTATACCTAGAGTATATAATTATAATTAAAATTACTTATATTACTTATTGATTAATAGTTACTGTTTTTTAATGCGAAATGTAGAGATGATATATATTTTAAGTACAAATCTATTCTATTCTTAAGGAGTAAAATCAAGGTATGTTTGATCTATACAATATATTCTCTGTTTCTACAAAATAATTTATTTAATGTGAATTTAAATAATGAACTTGTGCATTTTATAAATAATGGTAAAAATTGTATTACGTGAGTTATATAGAATAGTATATATTTAAATTCCTCCTAACGGTTAGTTTATTTTAGGACTTCAAGTGATGTTCTGAACTTACATTTTTCGAGATTTGTAGCTAATCCACTGGCCCCGGCCTCTCCGTGAGTCGCGCGAACGGCCGCCAGCGCCCCCCCCCACGTGGCCCCCGGCCCCGTCCCCGGGCCGTTGCCTGCAAATATAGAGCAAGCCCGGTGTTCCACTCGGCCCCTGTGGGCGCTCGATAAAATTCCCGCCCCGGGTCGGTGAGAACTGTGGTACCCTAAGTACAAACGATAGGAGATAGGCTAGAATAGTGGACACTTATTTGTTCTATAACCTATTATGAATAGGCAAGATTTAAAAAAAATTTCTCAGTTACATGGTTCATAGTGAACAAAGTCCACAGGTGTAATGGGCCCTAATGCGGATTGTATAGTCAAACAAATAAAAAAGTGATAAAAAACGATATTTTTGTAATCCTCCTTACTTTCTGTGCTCGTGAAATGCAGCAACTATGAGCCTGGGTTATAAATCAACTCGCCACAGATGATGGCTAAGGTTTTGATCAATAGCGTATGCGTTTGGATCAAAAATCCAAGCTACATTGCGAAACCTATAAGGGATGCCAGTTCCACAAGCAGAAGAGCATATATGCTATTAACAGGTAAAAGAGGAGACTATGAAGAACCAAGGTTTTATTTTTTAACACGTCCCGTTGTTTCTGGCGATATTTAAACTCTTTCGTAGGTATCCAGAAGCGTACCTGATTTGTATTATCTAACATAAGAGTTTGAAAAAGTTAAGTTATCTTATGACACTCCTCAAGTTGTGCTCATACTTGATACATTTTGCGCTAGAGGATAGCGGTTCAGTTTTGACTAATGATTTCAAAGAGTAGTATGCTCAATCTGTTTACGCTTGCTTGTGTTAGAGTTAGAGTGGTATCAGTGTCTTTGCACCAGTGAAAAAATGACATTTATGAAGTATTATGGCCAATAAGAACACGTAATAAAAATGAGATCTAGAGATCATTAGAGAATAATCCTCACCCAAATGGTAGTGGAGTCCGGGAGAATTGTCTTGACATCAATCGCTGTAGTTCCGGAAAATTAGATCTAGGTTTTAACAGAGAGGAAATATGTGAGAATCATCATAGCTGGAGTATAAACTAATTTCTATTTCCAAAAACAGCAATGTGCATTGACGGTCTAGGGTAATCCAGAAATATAACCGCAGACAATATACTTAGGCGGATGAGGGAATCAGGCTGTCCACCCACTTTAATATACCTAAATATGATAAAACAGTATAAGTAGTTATCTTAATTATCAAGCTTTATCAAACTGTGAGAAAGCCTTTTCAACTGTGTCGAAGACATCATCAACAGCATTAGTGAAAGTACAATGTACAAAGGACTTAAGTTTACACTCTGGATGTGGGAGTGTATGCGCTAACACTCATAGAATAGGCCAATATGTTTTTAAAATCAATGTTTAGACTCAAAGAAATGGAGTCGAATTTCACACCAGAATTTTTTATACAGAGATAGTTTTTGTTAAATATCATGATTTTAGCACACTGGTCTGTTTGCAATTGCGTATTTAAAAGTGACACAAGAGGTTTGATCGTTATACCCTGAAATATATAGGCAAATTAAATTCAGAAAGTATTTCATTTTTGGCAAGTGCAATGTCTATTAACCATTAGTGTTTTAACCAGTTTGGAATTCTACACTTGAGGATAGGTCTGTTTCTGGTTTTAAAAACAGCGAGCCAGAATAGCATACCTGTGATTCTACAAACTAATATAGTTATAAGTGAATGTGTAAATGGTTAATTATTTTGTCAGAAAAAGGAACAAAAATTTCGAGCCGGGCAAATCGAGCTAGAAGAGAGCACACGGAAAGACAAGACCAAAGAGTAAGTATGGCAAAGGCTATAGGGAGTACCTCGCAACTCCTATGCAAAAAGAGGGGAGATTGCGGCGCCAGTTTGTAGCATTTAGGAACAAGACCAGAATTGCAGAGAAGATAAGTTGATTGCGAAGCATGCTTGATGCGGAGCGAGGAACACGTTAAGTGAAAAAGCAGAAAAATAGTAGGCAATGATTTGGAGGACGTGTTCAACCATTTTACTAGATAGCGTATGTCAACTCATTGTTAAAAGATGCTTATGGTGTCCTTATCATGGCTGGACCTATTTCCATCCTACTGTTAAGATAATTCCAGTAGAGGCTCTTTTCATGTAGAGGATTAATAGAAAAGCAAACCTCCAACGATTTCGAGCATCAGAGCTGATGTTATTTACGAAGTGATTAGGGTACGGTTCGCAGTACCCTCTTGAAGCGAGAATTTATAATAATAATAATTAAATGGACCCAACACCTTCGAAACACAAATACAATGCGTTATTACAACCACTCTGATGAATTTCTCAATAAACATCACCATTAAATTAATTGAGGATAAATAATATCGGTTAAATGCAAATTAAAAACTAATTAGTTTAAACTAGTAATGGGACGATTATTCGGAATCGTCATCGAAAGTCGGAAAAATCGGCATTTTTCTGGAATCAAAAATCGGAAAAATCGGGAATTTTTCTGGAATCGAAAATCGAAAATCGGAAAATCGGCAATTTTTCTGGAATCGGCATCGGAATCGTAATTGGAAAGGGAATTTTTGATAGAATGGATTAGGAAATTATTTGGGCATGGTACGATAAAGAGGAATCGGCATCGAGAATCGGAAGAATCGGAACCATTTTGTTAATCGGCATTAGCAATTCTGAAATTTCTCTATCAGAATCGGCATCAAAATTTATTTTTTGCATCGGTCAATCACTAGTCTGGAATCGAAATCAGGACCTGAAATTTGGGAATCCGCAAATTTTGGTGAATGGAAATCGGAACCGGAAACGGAATTGGAATGAGGATCGGAATAAGAATCGGAATCGGAACCAGAATCGAATCCCAATTTTAATAGGAA
>JABUQX010021994.1:37500-55252 GCA_015478945.1 Trachelipus rathkii
AATAATAATAATAATAATAATCCATTTTATTATTATTATTATTATTATTATTATTATTATTATTATTATTATTATTATTATATAGATTTGGGTAGATAAGATCAAAGAATGAGTTTTCAGTGTAGTGATAGGGGGAACATGCCTGAGAGCATAGATTATTCCACCCATTGACGTACGCAAAATTTTACACGAGGGTGGGGAGGTTTCTAAATTTTCCAGAGTACCTTTTTTTTCTCTTTTTATTCATTTTTAATTATTTAATTTACAAATTTTGATTTCTTCTAAATTTCTGTGGTGGGGTGGAGCTGTAGCCCGCTCAATCCAAACCCTCTGCATACACCACTGAATCCACCCTTACTATGATACTTTACTATTGACCTTTATATAATTTGTAAAACGAAGCCCAAAGTCTCCACTACAAGATCCAATTAAATGTATTCTGCTCGTTTCAATTAAAAGATCAAACTAAGGATAATGTTTTGTTGATAACATGTGCTTTTTTCTTCCGTATTATTTGATTAAAAAAGAAACTTAATCTTATTTCTATTACTCAAGCAAGCGGAAATTTTTCATTCAAATCCAAATTTAAAAATGCAAAGAATTTAATTCAATATTTTCATGTGATAAAAAAGGCCCAATATAATCTACGAAAAGTAAGAATTTTGAATTATTAATAATGTGCACTTTATCGTTTATATATAAATAAGGAAGAACATGAGACTTACGGAAGAATAACCTCAAAAAGCAAACACCAAATATTCCAAAATACAGATTTCGACAAGAAGGATAAGAGGAAAAATTTGCAATAGATCGCCTCTCACACAACATTATCTATGTAATTAACAAGCAAAATTTTATGAGAAGCAAGATCTAATTCTTTATTATAGTCGAAGAAGAAAGCTGTTTTATATATTTCTTATATATTAAAGTGTCTTTCAATTTGAACAGAAGTTAATAACAACATCATGGATCACCAGTTCTAAATCCAACCAACTATTAATAACCAAATAATTTGATTTAAAAATTGAAATACAATTTAAGAAATCAGAGTTTTTTCACACATCTTAAAATAAAAAAAAAAACAAGCAGAATAGGAATAGGCATTAAATTCTCAATATTGGGCTTCACACCATTTTTATAAACTGGAACTATCCGTGCAATCTTAAATATACTAGAGAAAATAATCTTTCGTAAATAGCCAAGTCCACACGATAAATTTAAATAATTAGATAGCCATCAAGAAGGTACGCAGACTTTCTTTTGACCACTTATAACCTTTTCAACTTCCAATTCAGTCATAGGAGTAAAGAAAACGAATTATCATCAAAATTTACCATATCTATAAGTTACCGCATGACAGGCCTATGCAATGTTAAAATCTCTTTCAAAAATTCGTGACGTCATAGAGGATACGGGGTCTTATTTTCTATTGCAAAAGCTTTCAATCAATTTTGACTAAGGTATCTAAAAATCTGTAGATTCTGAATGCAAGTGCTACTTTTTTTTTGATCGTGTAGTGTGTACGAATATAAGTATTTTTAAGTATATTAATATAATATACAATTGATATTGTGACTTAAATTAATTTTTTATATCTTATACTATTATATGAACGTTTTTGTTTCATTATAGGCTTCATGAATTTAATATTTCGATCTTCCAAGTTCAATTGCATGTCAAAAATCATCATAGGAAGAGTTTCATTTCATTGAAATCAAATCAAATTATGTTAATATGTTTAAATTTTTTTTGTTTAAAACAAATTTCAATCTATTTTCTTATGGTTTATTTTTAAAAAACCAAACATATTGGCAGATATAACTTATTATTATTAGAAACTCGTAAAGCAGTACTTAGGCTTCACATTTTAACCTAGGCCCAGGTCAGTTTGTTTTGATATATAATTAAGATGTAATTGGAGTATTATTATTTAAAGTACTATTTTGTTTAATTGCCTTATTTTAGGATATATATATATATATATATATTTAAATTATATATTGTATAGTATATTATATATATATATATATATATATATATATATATATATATATATATATATATATATTATATATATATATATATATATATATATAAGGTTAGCTTGTCTGGATTAGCCGTCATATGTATCTTAAAACTATTAATACTACAGTAAAACGGAATACATTGCTGGAATTGTGGTCCAAATTTGCATGGAAAAAAAAAAAAAAAAAAAAAAAAAAAATTATATCTCAAAAACTACAATAGCTACAGCGAAAAGGAATACATTTTTGGAATCCTCGTAAAATTTTGGATAGGAAAATGTAAAAAAAATAAAAAAATAAAAAAAATTATTGTTTAATAATTATAGTAATATGATTGAAGCCTAGCTTGAGCAGACCTTTTATTGTTCTCGTTAAAATAAATAGACTTTCTATTAAATTTTGCTTATACGGCACACTAAGGGGCTCGAGCCGACGGGGAACATAGGGGGGGACGTTTTCCATACCCCGTAGGGAGGGACGGGGACCCCCGCGACACCCAAATACCAAAGAGCGGGGGTTCCGAGACCCTCCCCGGAGGGGGGAATTAGTCCTACCCCGTAGTTCCCCGGAAGGCCGAGAGACCCCGACTCCTGCCATCGGTGCGGTATACCCTTGGGGCATTCTTTAGTAAAAAAAAAAAAGCAAAATTTAATAGAAAGTCTATTTATTTTAACGAGTAACCAATAAAAGGTCTCTAAATAGGCCTTCTAATCATATTACTATAATTATTAACAATAATTTTTTTTTTTTTTATTTTTTTTACATTCTTATGTGAAATTTACCAGGATTCAAAAATGTATTCTTTTCCCGTTAGCTATTGTAGTTTTTGAGATATAATTTTTTTTTTTTTTTTTTTTTTTTATACATTTCCAATGCAAAACTTTGACCAGCAATTCCAGCATAAAAATAGTGAAGTTGTCTTGGAGAACCTCCACATCACACGGTTGCTAAGAATGGCCTTCAAAAAAAGCTGGGATTTCTGTGCAGATTGCCTGTGATTTTTTTCTTCTGCCTCAGCATGCCTCCAGTTGAGTATAAGGTCTTATTCGTCCCTTGTAGGGAATACTGTTCCCACATTTGGGTTGTTCCGGTTCCACCCTTCCTTTTAGGATAGAGTTGAAGCTAAGGCTAAGAGGCTTATAAACTGTCCCATACTTTCTGACTCCCTTGACCTCTTTCTCTGCGTCGTGAGTCAGTGCCCTAGCTCTTTTCTATAGGTATTACACGGCATGTGCTCGAGGAATTGACCTCTCGCATCCTCTCCACTGCGTCGCCCTCGTAATACAAGAGGTGCCTTGTTCTCTCATGAATATTGTTGAATATTGGAGACTCAAGGATCACTCGTTGGGGTACCTCCTTGTTTCCAGCCACATCTGTTTTGTGGAACTCCTTGCTTTCTTTTATTTCCCTGCAATAATCAATCTTCCTCTATTTAAATTCCGCGCGCGTCTGCGCCCACCTGAGGAATGCGTTAGGCAAGGACCAGGGTGGGTACTTCCATTTATTTAATGTTTTCTTTATGTAATTTTTTTATTTATTTATTTTTTATTTATTTATTTATTTATTTTATTTTTTTTTTTTTGCCCCTCTTTTTGAAGAAGGGCATTGCCCGTGAGTGTGGTATCATGTAAAAAAAAAATATATAGTATATATAATAATATATTAATATATATATATATATATATATAATATTATATATATATATATATATATATATATATATATATATATATATATATATATATATATATATATATATAATATTATATATACCGTCATATATATATATATATATATATTATTATATATATATATATTATATATATTAATAGATAATATATATATATATATATATATATATATATATATATAATATATTATATATTATTATACTACTTATATATATATATATATATTATATTATATATTATATTATATATAGTATATATATATATATATATATAAGGTAAATTTTGATCATAGTAACTGAAACGAATAAATGTGAAGCAACATATCTTCATTACTAGAGTATTTTTATATATTTAGATTGTTATTTCATTGTTATTTGATTTTTTATATTTCAAACCATATAAATCCATATGTAGTACATTGAATTATATATGTCTATGTCTATGTCTACCATCTCCCAGATAGGGTATTTGCCCTGTCAGTTAGACCAGCATCTTCCTCTTTCTGGCATCGAAACACTTGATCTCAGAGCACTCGTAGAGAAGAATATTCTCGCGCAAATGGTTCCGATGCTCAGTCCCTGACGTTAATATACTCTAAGGTAGGTTTCATTCCCCTTTCAGCTGGACCTTGCATCTTCTTCCCTTTCCCTTCGAAACTCCTTCCCAGAGCTCTCCAGAACATCGTGCTTCTAAGCGCATAAGCCTCCGATGCTGGTCCTGGAGTAGTTCAAGCAAGTAAGTAAAGGGCCGGGTTGCTAGCCCTGTCGCCCTTGAATTCTGCGAAGAAATCTTCATAAGAACTGGCCGTGCCAAATATCCATCTTCATATAATCAATTTACATCGAAAATAAAGCAACTGTTTTCCAAAAGAACTAATTTGTTACATTTTGATGCATCACACCATTAAAGGTAAAATTTTGTAGTTATTAATTTCGTAATTATTTCAACCAAAAAAAATTTGTGTTCTATTAAATGCAAGATGTTATTTTTCCATTTTCATTGCTTCAAGCAAACTTGATCCATTCCCAATTCATTCCTCTTTAAGATGGCAAGATGTTTTTTCCTTATCAGATGGTGAACACTTCTTCTGAATTTTTAATCTTCTCCTATTTCTTCGGCCTTTTTCTTCTGTTTTCTTCTCATTCCTTCCAATTTTAATGCGACTTTCCCAGGCAACGTCCAGATCATATATAGATAAGGTAAATTTTCATATAACCTTATTTACAAATAAATTTGATAAAAAGAAATAAATCATATTGGAACATGATAAATTTTAATTTAATTTCCGTAAAAACTACCATCATAATTGCATAGTAAATATAAATGTCACAGGCCTGGCATCGTCTACAGACTTTTCTGTAGATTTCCTTTTAAACTGGCAACGTTGTTTACAACTTTTACGTTATTCTTCTTCTCGGAGAAGGAAAGGGTTTTTTAAAAGTTGCACCAACTTATAGATAAGGTAAATTTTGTTATCATTCATTTCGATATGTCACTTGAAGAGCTTCTCCCCTCTGCAGGAATTACACTTTGCAAGCGAAATCATATAATATTATATCTATAATATATAGTATAGAATATTATATAATATATATATATAATATATATATATATATATATATATATAATATTATATATATATAGTAATGGCTTAATTAAAATATTACTTGTAAAATCCTTATATAAATAGAAGAAAATCAATACTCTTTGTAAGATTAATATCAAATATTCAAAAAAATTTATTAAGGAATGTTAGCAGATATTTCGACCAACTTGCCCCTATATCACTATAATAACTAAATTAAATATAATAAAAATTTAATTTAATTAATTAATTAATTTAATTAATTTTATCTCTTCAACCTTTCGTAAACTTTCCTATCCTCAATACATCATCACCAATGCTCTCCGTAAGGCGAAGAATAACTTTTATACCTTCCAACATCCTCGTGATAACACACATACTTTCTATCTCCCTTTACCTTCGTCTTCTCACAATTTTTGCAAAAAATTCCTTCCCAAAACTATCCACACCTCATCTTCAAATCTTCTTCCTTTCAAAAAAATTCTTAAACCAAAATCTCATACCAACACCTTTACTTCTCAATGTTTTTGTTTACAAAATACCTTGTGCCCACTGTAACAGCATATACATTGGAGAAACACATGACTTCACCCGCCGTAATTACCAACACAAATATGACCTACTTCAAGACAATCCCAACTCTGCCCTCACCTTACATAGATCTACCCACAACCATACTATCAACATAGACCGCATGACGCCCATTATTAACATTGAAAACCTTCACCTTAGAAGAGTCACCGAATTATTTTGCATCAACAATTCCACTAATTATAATATGCAAAGAAATGTTTCACAAATAGATCCCATCATTAACAACATTCTTAACTCCTCACCTTTTTTTAAAAAATTAAAACCAAAACTTTTGTGATAAATTTAAATTTATTTTATGCCTTTTTTTTATTATATTTAATTTAGTTTATAGCACTCAAGTTGCCAAATTGCAAAAACGTCTTAACTTTTGAGTATTAACTTGCGATTTTGATCATTACGCACAAGCAGCTTAAGGAAATGAATAATTCACCGGAAATCTTGAAAATATATTATATATATATATATATATATATATATATATATATATATAGAAATGTATTATATATATATATATATATATATATATATATATATATATATATATATATATATATATATATATATATATTATATATATATATATATATAATATAAAAAAAATATTTTATATATATAGTAATATATATATTTATTATATATATATATATATATATGTGGGGGGGGGGTATGTGTGTGTTTTTTTTTGTATGCATGTGCGAATGTGAGCATACATGTAGAGTATGCGGTGGCATTTATGACTATATAAATATATATATATTTATATATATATATATTTTATTTTATTGTTTTATATTGTTAATTTATTTTTTTAATATAATTATTATTTTTTTATTATATTAATATTTTGTAAAAAATTATTAGATATATATATATATATTATGATATATATATATATATATATATATATAGGATAATATATATAATATAAAATTAATTAAATTATACTAATATATATATATATATATATATTATATAGTATATATATATACTATTATATATATATATATATATTATATATATATATATACATTTACATTTATAAATATATTAAATATATAATATATATAATATATATTCAAAAATTAAAGCCAATATAAAAAATAAATTTGAAATAGAATATTTACACAATTAAAAACTAAAAATATGATATAAAAATATAATAAAATTTTAATTGAAAAATATATATTTGAAAAAAAAAAAAAAAAACCCGAAAAAAAAAAAGAAAGTTATAATAATTAAATTATTTGAAAATTTTTTTGTTGAAAAATTTTGTATTTTTCCGCTTTTATTTATTGAAATATTTTAAGCAAACCAAATTTTTGAAATATTATTTCAGAAATCATATATAATATAAAATAAATGAAAGAAATACTCTGTTATATATATATATATATTATATAATAATAGATATATATATATATATATATATATATATATATATATATTATAATATATAATATATAGTATATATATATCATTACATTTACATTTACATTTACATATATACATATCATTTATATGGTGAGCAACTGGAACAAGTATCTGAGTTTAAATATTTGAGAAATAATGTATGTTGGATGAAAAGGGAAAGGATGATGTAGAATGTAGTAAGAAAGTTGTGAATGGTAGGGAGGTAGTTGATGTAATTAAATCCTTGGTGGATGTAAAGGGACTACGTCTTGAGTGAGCGAGGGTATAACGTGAGGGTGATGTTGCTTACCTGTCAGTTAATTTATAGCAGTGAGACTATGGTCTCTAATAAGAGGTATAGATCTAGAGTACAATGTGTTCAGATGGACAATCTTTGGGGTGGGTTGGGTATGAGAAGAATTGATAAAATGAGGAATGAACGTATTAAAAAGTTGTGTGGTGTGAAGAAAAGGGTAAATGAGAGAATAAATAAAAGTACCTTGAGATGGTTTGGTCATGTGGAAAAGGATGGAGATAGCGTTGTTAACCGGATGTTATAGTGCGTGATGTGCTGGAAATCAACCGGTTTAGGAACCGAAAAATGGATTGAGTCATTAAAAGGAATACCTGAAGAGAGAGTGTTTGGAAGGTGCGCAGAAAAAGGTGCATTAACAGGAGTGAATTGTGGGGGTTTTGTGAGGGAGTATGGTGTGAGCATATATATATATATATTATATTATTATATATAATAATATATATAATATTATTATATATTATATATATATATATTATATATATATATATATATATATTATATATATATATATATATATATATATGGGAAATAATATCTTTAAATTTAATATATCTTAAATATCAATAATAATATAATTTTTAAAATTCTGTTGCCGAATATATATATTATATAAATATATATATATATATATATATATATAGAATATATATATATATATATATATATATATACATATATATATAATATAATATAATATATATATATATATATATATTATATTATATATATATATATATAATATATATATATATATATATAATATATATATATATATAATATATAGATACATATATATAATATATATAATATTATATATATATATATATATAATATATATATATATATATAATATATATAGTATATATATATATATATATATATAGCGTTGTTTGGTTTAAACCATTTGACTTAAACCAACTATAAAAACCATTTAAGCTAATATATCCTTATTTAATATTTAGATAGTATATAAATGTTAGAAAAACTTGCTCCAGACTTTACCAGTAGAGCACAAGTAGGGAGGTACATGACTGGAAAATTCAGGAAAACGATGCTAATTGTAATAACAACACAATAAGGAGAGTGACCAGAAAGATTGGAGAGAGTTAGCTAGAATAGGAGAGTTAATTAGAACATTAGAACATTAGAAATAAAAAGAGAGTAAGAAGCAACATTACTGAATGAATGCTTTCTTATATCAAGAAGGCATTCTTTCTTCTTAATTTTCTTATTATGCCCCCTGGTCACCTGTCCATGTTCTACTATGAAAAATTTATTGGTCTCCGTATTATCAATAGATGTAAATATTTTGTAGACTTTTATCATGTTCCCTCTGAGAAATCGCCTTTCTGCTGAAAACATTCCTAACTCCTTCAACCTCTCCTCATAGCTCTTACCCTCAAACCCAGAAATCATCCTTGCTGCTCTACGTTTCACTCTCTCTAGCATATCTAAGTCTTTCTTTAAATAGTGGTGGTGACAACTGTAAAATAAAAAAAAAATAAAAAAATAAGGGGCCCAAACTTGTGCATAGTACCCCATTACTGGCCAAACATAGGTATTATACAGATTGCTTATTACTTCCTTGCTTTTGCAAACAACATTGCGATTTATTATGCTCAGCATCTTATTAGCTTTATTCCTTGCTTCCAAACACTGATTAGCTACTTTCAAATTACTTCTTATAATCACACCTAAATCTTTTTCTTGGTCCACAGACTCAAGCCAATCCCCATTCATATCGTAGTT
The DNA here is from genome assembly GCA_015478945.1 of Trachelipus rathkii. Taxonomy (NCBI): domain Eukaryota; kingdom Metazoa; phylum Arthropoda; class Malacostraca; order Isopoda; family Trachelipodidae; genus Trachelipus; species Trachelipus rathkii. The sequence goes on from JABUQX010021994.1 coordinate 46,870, forward strand.
AAAACTTTTATTTGAGTAACCTAGGTGAAGAACCTTACACTTTTACTATTAAAATTCCTTTGCTACTTATGTACACACCGAAGAAGTTTATCAAGATCATTTTGAATCTTTATACATCATTCACTATTCCTAACTGAGGTAGCCAATTTGGTATCATCTGCAAACTTAGAAACCTTACATTTAAGTCCCTGGTCTAAATCATTTATATTTATATGAGGAACAATAGCGGCTCCAGCAATGAACCCTGTGAGACACCACTTTTCACTATTTCCCAGATGACTTATTGCTATTAGTTTTACACACTGTTTATCTGATCCACAGACACTTTTGTATCGCACCATGTACCACTCACCGTACATTCACATTGCGAATAACTTCTTCATCAGCCTTATGTGGGGAACCTTATCAAAAGCTTTGCTGGTCTAAATATATAATATCAACTGGATCTCCTCGGCCATTCAGGCAGTAATGTTATTCATAAATTCTAAAAGGGTTTGTCTGACATGACCTAATCTTTCTGACACCATGTTGGGAGTCGTACAATACCTTGTTATCTTACAAATATTTCTCTATATGACCTTTCAGTAACTTTTCAAGAACTTTTACAACAAGAGATGTTAAGCTAACTGGCCTATAACTTCCTAAATATTCCTTACTACCTTTCTTATAAATAGACACAACATATGATGTTTTCCAGTCTTCTGGTACCTCACCAAATGCTATAGGTCGCTTAAAAATCAAATACAGTGCCTTTGCAATGCTGGTACTACCCTCCTTTCAGAATTCTATCATCAGGACCTGCAGCTTTACTTGGGTCAATATGGTCCAGTACACGTTTAATTTCTTTTACCTCAAATTCAAATTCCGTAAGTTTATTTGTTACATGCATACCAGAGCTATTAGACTCCAAACTATTATCTAATCTTTCCTCAGTAAACATTGAAACAAAATAAGCATTGGAAAGGATGACTAACTCCTTATCTGAACTCGCTAAATTTTCATCAATTTTAATTGGACGAATTATCCTATTCTTACTTTTGAATTATAAAAGCTAAAAATCTCTTAAAGTCCTTATTACTATTCAATGTTATATTAATTTCTGCCTCTCTCTTTGCCTTTCTTATTGACTGGTTAACTTCATTTCTATTTTTCCTACAATTTTCTAAATCATCCTCCGTATTACCACCCTTGAATATTTTAAAACATCTACGCTTTTCGTTGATTTTCTCTCTTATCTCAATATTCCACCAAACAGGTTTTCTCTTCGCCCCCTTTTATGGGTTATCTTTAAAACATACTAACTGAATATTCAATCAAAAATTGCTTAAAATGTTCCCACATGAAAAAACAGTTTTGGTCTTTCCAGTCAGTGATACCTAAGCAATGTCTCGAAATTTGGTAAAATTGCCATTTCGGAAATCTAAGATCTTTACCTTATTAACTTGCAATTTGGGTAAAGTGACCATAGTCCCGCTTTTAGGCGGGACAGTCCCGCTTTTTTCGACCCTGTCCCGCTTTTTTAAAATAGGAAAAAAATGTCCCGCTTTTTTTGAGAAGTCCCGCTTTTTTCCAGAGAGATCCCGCTTTTTTCTCTATAAAAATAAATATAATAGTTAAATATAAAAATATAAAAAAAAAAATAACATAACAATATGATATATATTATATATATATTATATATATAATATATATATATAATATATATATATATAAAATATTATATATATATATATATATATATATTATATATATAATATATTATATATATATATATATATATATGATGTTGATGTTGAAGCTGTAATTGTAAAATATATTTTAAAATAATTTTACATTTTACCGTTCGAGTAGGAAGAGCTATGATTTTTGCGATATTGTCGAGATTGTGTTATAAACAGCTTCCTGGAGTACAAGCAAAACAAGATGGCTTGCTTTAATGCCTGTTATCGGAAGAGTGTTGAAACTCTTTCCTGGACTGAATCATACTTTGACAGTCAGAACAAATTCCAGGGTTTTGAAAATGTTTTTGAAAAATCCCGTTTTCTGAAATACTGCTATCATTTCTTTCATTCTCAAACAGCTATTTTTTCCATAAGCTTGTTTTATTAGAATTGAGGATCATTACTTTAAGCCCGTAGAGTATTGCTAGAAAATATCCAATTATGAAAGAAACATTACAGTCGAGAAAAGGACCATGCGTTGTTCACACATTTCGGTTCAGGGCTACTATAGCAACCTTGAAGAAGATGAAGTAAATTCTTCTGAGTAAAGACCGTAAAGAATAATTGTTGGTGGATTGCTTTTTTGATACTTATTTGAAGTACTTGGATCAGTTGTCAGTTCATTTCCAGATTTTCAACTGCTTTTAATTGGGAATTCCGCTTTGAAAACTGCCAAGTTTGTACGACTTAAAAAAGATAATATTTCTGACGTACCAGAAAAAGAAACGTTTTTTGACTTAATGAATTGGATCCCGCAACGTTTGACGAGTTTAAGAATTAGAACAAATATATAGGCGAAAAAGTAGACGAATGGAATGCTTCGAATCTAATAACAGACAAACGGTGGGTGGAAGTATTTACTTTCTTAAAGAATCGTAATATTTCTCCTTAACATTTGTCGGCATTAGTTCAATATATCCTTTGTCTTCCTGGAACAAATGCCTCCACAGAACGTGCGTTTTCTCATGTAAATAAGATCTTGACTTTCTGAAAAAAACACAACTCAACCTCAAACTCTGAAAGGAATTCTTACTACCAAAATAATTTTTTATCAGACATGTATGAGTTCTACAATTTAATTAAATCGTCTACAGAACTGCTGAAGGAAAATTTCAATCTAGCGAAAAATACTGTAATAAAGAAAATTAATATATATATATTAGATAATATATATATTATATATAATATATACTATATATATAATATATATTATATATATATATATAATATTATATATATATATATATATATATATATAGTATATATATAGTATACATACAGTATATATATAATATATATTATATATATATATATTATATATATATATAATATATAACATAAATAATATATATATAATAAATATATAATATATATTATATAAAATATATATATATATATATATATATATATATATATATATATATATATATATATATATATATATATATATATATATATATATATATAAAATGTGTCCCGATTTTAACTCCAAGAAATCTGGTCACATTAAATTTGGGCCCAGATATCACATTCATATTAAATCTAATTATATTATGATCACATAGTCACTAAGTCCTAAATTCGCCTCAACTCAAATCTCATCTACCATACTTTCATCGTTAGTTAATATTAAGTCTAACAGTGCATATTTCAACCAAAATACCATGCAGCATACATCTTTCCTACAACACAGTTATAATAATAATAATAATAATAATAATAATAATAATAATAATAATAATAATAATAATAATAATAATAATAATAATAATTTCATATTTTACTTTAAAAACTCTTCACAATTAACATTAATTTTTTACTTAAAACAAAATTTAACGCAAGTATAATTACAAGAAAGTAAATAATAGTAAAAAGAACGCGATTCTGAAATTATGTCTCTCCACACCGCCCTAAAACTTTTTTATTACAATTGCTAATAAAGAAATTTCTTTATAATGAATTAATATAAATATGACCCTTATTGCTAGGCGTCATTATAGATGCAGCATTTATGGCGGTGGTCTTTATAGGCAGGTCGATTTTATAAAGAGAAAATATTTACAAAAGGAGTTGTTTATTACGAGGTGGTCTTTATAGAGAGGTGGTCTTTTATTCAAAGGTCTCTTTATACAGAGGTGGTCTTTAAATGGAATTCTTTATAAAGGGACGGTCTTTATAAAGAGGTGGCTTTTATATAGAGGTTGTCTTTACAGGGAATGGCCTTTATAGAGGAGTTGATTTTATATAGAAGTGGTCTTTATAAAAGTTCTTTATTACAAAGTGGTCTTTATATGGAGTGGTCTTTCATTTAAAGGGGGTCTTTATATAGAGGTGGTCTTTAAAGTGAAGAGTTCTTTATAGAGGGACGGTCTTTATAGAGAGGTGCTCTTTATAAAGATGTTGCCTTTATAGGGGTATGACCTTTGTAGAGAGGTTGATTTTATATAGAAGTGGTCTTTATAAAAGTTCTTTATTACGAAGTGGTCTTTATATGGAGGTGGTCTTTCATTCAAAGGGGGTCTTTATACAGAGGTGGTGTTTAAAGTGAATAGTTCTTTATAGAGAGACGGTCTTTATAGAGAGGTGGTCTTCAAAAAGAGGTTGCCTTTATAGGGGGTGGCCTTTGTAGAGAGGTTGATTTTTATATAGAAGTGGTCTTTATAAAGAGGTTACATTTATGCGATGGCGTTTTTTTTTATAAAAAGGTGGTCTTTATACAGAGATCTTATATACAGGGTGATTCAAATGTCGCCATACATAGGAATTATTTATTAAGATATAAGTAACAATTTGTATGAACAGTTTAGTTATTTCACTGGTCCTATATGGTTACCATTGTTTTAAAGACACATTGCAATACGTTTACCCCACTCGTTGTGAGCACGCAATAACACATCTGGAGATATTTGTGCAAATGCGTCGGTGATGCGATCCTTTAAATGGTTCATGTTCCCTATCCTTTCGCGATACACGATGGCTTTCAAATGCCCCCAAAAATAGAAATAAAATAGGGTCAGATCGGGGGATTGGGGAGGCCACTCAACTGGGCCATACCTACCGATTCACGCATCTGGAAATGTCTGATACAACCACTGACGCACCTGCAGTGTATAATGTGATGGTGCCCCTTCCTGCTGGAAGTAAAGGGGTGCGGTGAGTTACCGTCCTCGTGTAGCAGTGCTGGGAGTATTTGGTCCTGCAACATGGTGAGATACTTGTCGCCATTAAGGTTACCATCAACAAATATTGGCCCAATGATTCTATCACCCCATATCCCAGCCCACACCATCACCTTCCCAGCACCTTGCATCTTCGTTGGACACATCCAGTGGGGGTTAGCATTAGACCAGTAACGCATGTTTTGCCGATTTTAACCTCTCCATTAACGTAAAAGTTAGCCTCGTCGGTAAACAAGGTCCTCGTTGCAAAGGTTGCGTCATCATGCAATTTCCGTGTTCTCAAAACTCCAGCCGTCTATCAGGGTTATCCTCACTAAGGTGGTGTAGCATCTGCAATTTGTACGGATGCCACCTAATTGCCTTTAACATGCGCGTGATACTCGGTTGACTCACCCCAACGTCAGCAGCCAATCGACGTGTACTTCTACGGGGGCTCTGTGTTATTGCTGCGAGAACTGTGACAGTTGTGTCTTCATCGGTTGCTGTACGTGGTCTACCACTTCTCCGTTGATCTTCAACAGATCCAGTTTTTTTTAAACTTTACGATAAGTTTCGTGACGGTATCGTGTGTTATGTTGGCTCCATGTTTTCTGTTAAAGTCTGCAGCAATCTTGCGACTACTACCAGACATGGTCATCATATACCATAAATCTAAATGATACGCTGTTTTTTTGTCAAGGGCATCACAAGGGTTTCTGAAAAGTACAAAACAGGGGTATAGAATATATCAGGGCTGCGGAGTCGTAAAATAAATTTTTCGACTCGACTCGACTCCGACTCCACTTAAACAAAATTTTCGACTCCGACTTCCGACTCCGCACTTCCACTGAAAAAAAATTTTCCGACCTCGACTCCGACTTCAGACTCCGACTCCAGCAGTCAAATCAAAATTCGACTCTGACTCAGGCTTAATGCTCACCAAAGTACAACACTCAAACATATTTTTTTGTTTCAACTATTTTTTTTTGCTTGCTTTTGGAATAAAAAAATATACCACTTTTTCCAATGAATCTAATCTCCAAATGCTATACGGTAAAATACCGTACAGACTAGAGGTGTAGCAGATATTGGCATCCGCATAATTTTTCTCTCTACCCGCAATCCGCAGAATTTTTTCGGATAGCTATTCATTTATGAATTGATGAGGACTAAATGTTCCTCCAACTTCTGCGCAAATGTTCGACTCGTTGGAATAGTAGTTTGTTTATATGCTTGAGAGGATGGGAGAAATGAATGAAGCTGTCTCCCTTATGCTTCGAACAAACACAGGTTGAAAGGCTTGAAGGTGATGATAATACGGATTTTAGGTAATTGTATTACTCTTCTTAAACCATTTGAAGAGGTAACAAGACTATATCTCAGAAAATTCTTGTTTGCAGACGAGATTCCCTTTCAGATACAACGATGAAAGATGTGCTAAATGGCTGCTATTAAGAAGTAAGGAACTTTCAAGAAGAACAGAAACACTGAAATGCTGGATATAGATAAATAGATTTCAAAATCTGCCAAAACGATTACGCATCTGCCATAGTAACTTTTCTGGATCCTAGAAACAAAACCAAATTTCTTGAACCACGTGTTTCCCAAAGAGAGGGTAAAAATTTATTTAGTATGCCTATGTGATTGAAATGCTGCTAAAGAAAGAAATATTTCACCAGCCAATAAAAGGAAAAGATTTGCAGAAACAGACACACATTTACTATCTGTAAGCGAAACCATTGCAGAATCCATGAAGGTTCATTTATCTCTCTTAGCATTGATGCAGAGTTCTTGTTTCAAAGGTGTCAAAGACACTCTGTGATTGATCGAAGATTATCAAGCGAAAACTCTTGGAATCGAATAAAGATCCATTGGTTTGATGACGTGATAATTGTAAAAAGTTTTCCACATCTTGCAGAACTCGGCAAGGAATACTTAGCATGCCCTTTAATAAGTGTAGCTGCGAGCATCTTTTCAAGCGATGGCAGATCTCAATTACGAAGAAAAGAGAAGCAAACTCTACCCTGAAAGGGCTCCAGAAGCTTTAGTTTTTTTAAACATAATTTGAGGAATTATAATTTTCAGTATATTCTACATTATAAACTTTTTCTCAAATGAGGTTGCAGGCTGGAGAAAAGAGCTTGGTGGGGTGCAAAAGAGTTTGGGTCCATATCTCGCAATCTGGTAACACAGGTAGATATATATATATATATGATAATATATATAATATATTATATATATATATAATATATATATATATTATATATATATATATATATCATATTATATAATATATATATATATATAAATATATATATATATATATATATATAATATAATATATAGATATATAGTAGAATTATATATTAACAACTCACCAGAAGGGCTTTCGGCGCCTGTCAGTTAGCCAACATCTTCTTTTGCGCCCGAAAACTCTTAACCCTAGAAGCACTTTTTAGAAAACCATTTCTTTCGCATTTGTTTCGATCGCCAGTCCTTGGGTAATACTCTCAGTAGGTTTTCGCCCTTTCAGTAGAACTAGCATCTCTTTCATTAGGCTTCAAAATCGTTTACCCAGAGGTCTCCAGAGGATTTTGCTTCTAGGCGCATGCATAAGATTCTAACACTGGTTCAAGAGTAATACAAGCAAAAGGAAAGACCAGGTTGCTAGCTCTGTCGCCCCTATACCAATGCGACCAGAAAATTTAACTTGTCTGACAGCTTACGAAACTTCCTAAACTTCTTCTATATATGTACGTATATATATATATATATATATATAATATATATATATATTATATATATATATATATATATATATATATATATATATTATATATAACGGTGTTATATATATATATATATATACGAAAAGGTGCTCTTACGTTAATCCTTTGTTTTCCTCATCCGCAATCCGCGGATAGTGATTTTTACTATCCGCATCCGCGGATAGTCAAAAATCACCATCCGCTACATCTATAGTAAAGACATAAAGATGCAGGCGCAGCGCAATACATGACAAACAAATATATTTCAGTTTCGGAAACAAATGTATAACCAATTATAATGCAAATTATTTTTATTTTTATTATAAAACAGCCATTTTAATACTTTCAGTTTCAATAATAATAATAATAATAATAATAATAATAATAATAATAATAATAATAATAATAATAATAATAATAATAATAATAATAATAATAATAATAATAACTCAAATAAATAATCAATAATAAGTTCATATAACGGTTTCACTCGACTCCGACTCCGACTTCCCTTACACAGGGATGAGTCGACTCGAACTCCGACTCCGACTCCGACTCCGACTCCGACTCCGACTCCACTTGCACAGAATTTTCGACTCCGACTCCGACTCCGACTCCTGGAAAATTGCACGACTCCACGACTCCGACTCCGACTCCGCAGCCCTGAATACAACTCTCATACAAGATCGTTCAGTTCACCCTGGGTGAACAATGACGGACCATCCGATTGTTTTTC
>JABUQX010021995.1:0-25000 GCA_015478945.1 Trachelipus rathkii
GTAGTTTTTTGTAGATTTTTTTAAATTATTTGTCCAAATGATTACGGACTCGAAGAGATGGATGAGTAACATCAGGATGATAGAAATATGTAATTGATGGGAATTCCTAACATATAGGTAATAATTAATAATAAATAATATCAAAGTATAATAATTAATATAGATTAATAATAATAATAATAACTGAATAATAATAATATAATAATAATATTAATATTAATAATAATTAATAATAAGGGTAATATTAATATGTAATTATTTATTTTATTATATACTATGTATACTGTCTCTTGTTATATATTATGATTATTTTAAATATAGTATTATTGATTATTATGATAGATGAATATTATTATTATAGGTTTTGATATTATTATAGTTCAATTAATACAAATCAATATAGCCACCACCAACATAATCTCAAATATTAGCTCCTAGACATGTATGTAGTTAATTAGATATGAATGATAATGATGATTAGATTATGATTATTGTTTGATTGTGTGGATCAATGATATAATATTTTAATGAGGGCAGTTCATTAGAATAGCTGCCTAGTACGTGTGCAAAGTTAGAGAAGGGAGCCTTGCTAGTGAGTTTAGGAGTCCAGAAAGGGCTTTGCCCTTAAGTAGGGTGATTAAGTTAAGAAACAACGTGCCCTAATGTATGGCAAGTCGAAGAGAAGTAGAAGTAGAAGAAGGAGTAGATGAAGTGTTAAGATTAGGTAAGAAGGAGCATTTGATCGAGGGTGAAGGTTGCGAGAAGATTGTTACTGTACATCTAGATATACAACCATTTTCGTGTCAATGTCAATATATAGGACAGTGCCTATGTATATATCGAGGGTCAGTTTTAAGAGAAAGTCGAAAGAACGACCTCGTAACTTAGTGATTGTAGATAGGCAAGAATTGTCATGTACTTTCTCTAAGATTTGAAATAATTATCATTTCATTGATTGTAACTTATAACTTAGATATTTTAATACGTATTATCCATATGTAAAGGTCACTATTGGAACTCATGGCAGTTCGAGGAGGTGAGCGAAATTTTGAATTATGTATACGGCCATAGGAGAATGTAACTATGCCATATGGAAGACTACGGGCTCATGTCAAGAAAGGAATCAATGCCTATAGGTAATAAGCATATTCAGAATAAAGATAATAGATTAGTAATAAGTAATAATAGAATACTGATCCAATAATACTCTCATTAAACTTTTCATAACGCCGCCTTCTATTATTATTATTATTATTATTATATAGTAATGTTAAATTATTTATCTCAGTATATAATTAGATAATATAACGGATTAGAGATCTAATATGTAAATTTGATATTATAATCATTTAAGTTTTGCAGTTCTGGAACATTTCTATTATGTATAGAGTCTATTAAGGTTCTGACCTGATAGGAGGCAATTATGTCATTTAGTCGAGGTAAGTGAATATATTTTTAATCTGGATACTAGCTCAGTTAACTATATAGGATTATATTATGTGAGGGCAGATAATGTGTTATAAGGTCATTATCGCATTAATTAGTAAAGCTTGGTGACTTAAATTTATAAGTGACATTAGTGATTATTATTTAATAAATTGTATTATAATGATAATATATTTATTAGAATATGTCATGATAATGGATTATTGAAGTTCAAACTATCGAATTATATAAGATTATATAGTGCTATGCATATAGTTGTTGGCATTTAGTGGTAAGAAATGTGCCTAGATTTTTTAAGTGCATGTCATTATTATATTAGATAATTTAAAAGTAAATAATAATGCTTGTATTTCCAAGCTATGTACAAACTAGAGTTTTCGATAAAATAGTAATGTATGCCAGGGTACTGAAAGAATGTACCTGAGTCTAATTAATATTTGCTTGTATAATAATAAACAAAAGATACCAAGGAAACTTTTTTTCCTAATTATCACCATAAAATACTAGTAAAAGTACAATCAAACTTAAATAGTAAGAGGTTGATAGTTCCTTGATTTTATATAACATATATTTACAAGAATCGGGTGATTCTAGTTTGGTTTTGTCATTAATCATACGTAGGTTGATGTATGTAGGAGACCTCGAGTAATAATGTAAACTTCTATAAAATGTGTGGTCTTGTTGGTCTTTCATAGGTTTTCCAGATAAATGTGTTTATCTTTTAGAAAACCTAAATTATGACTCCAATACTTATCTAGTTAAATTGTAGGAAGATTCTAAGAATTATTTTAATTAGTAGAAAGTTCTAGATAATAATAAAAATAATGAAAGTGTCGGCACGGTCAGAGTCCATATTTAAAGAATTTGGCGCGATAAGTGATGCGTTAGGAGTTTGCGGTGATAGTGAAAACCAATATATTCAATTCGAATTGAGAAGCATTTCAGAATCTCAATAAGTTAAGACCCCTTACTCATAATGGCATGTAGTCTCATCTCGCCAGAATTCATAAGAAAATATACGTAAAGATGACAAATAACGAGGAGACTGGAGTGAACGCGCACAGGCTAAAAAGCATCTATAAACAATATAGTAAAGCGTTCGCATTAGACTGTGGAACGAAAGCTTTCTGTCCCACTTAAAAAACATTAAATTTTTGCCGAATTCGAAAGTGATAGACGTTTCAGCTGTTCTTATGGACGATTTTTTTTTCCCTTAATCAACCCGTAAAAGAGAAGTTAAAAATAAATAGAAAAGATATATTTTCTTTAGTTTCTTAACGTAAGGCAAACAATTGTAATGTTCCAGTCTATATTCGTTAACTATGGGTTGTCGCTCGATTTCACGAATATTATCAGAAAAAAGATATGAAGACAATTACTGTATACAAGGAAAAAAGGGAATTAAATGTATATAATAAAAAATTTGAAATTCAGTGTTACTGTATGGTATTGATTTGATTTCAGCATCTGTTGTATTTAGACTTTTAGAAAAAGTTAAAGAAATGTTTTTATTTGAAAATAGAAAAAAAAAAAAAAAAGATAAAAAAAGAAAGTAACTAAATCATAGAAAATCACTAAGTAACGATCGGCTAAGTGCATGGTAAATACTAACGTCGCACATCTATGACACTTTTTTAGCTTAGGTTTACACCAGTATAAGGATGAGAAATTGTAATCTGCTACCTTAATAGTAGTATATATAATTTATAAGGCTAATAGTTTAAAAAGTATGAGTCTGTTTACATTAAAAGATGCTTTAAATTATGGTTTAAATGATGATCATGACCAAGATAGAGTGAACAAATGACATAGGATCTTTTATGTAAAAGTTTTAAAATATTAACATAAACATAGGCAATTAGTCATAAGCAAAGAAGTGCTTGCACTTAGATATGGCACGATCTTAGAAAGCTACTTGTACTCTAAATGGTGTATGAGCAATAAAGTTTATCAAGTCAAGAGTCGAGACCTAGGTATAGTAAATAGGCTACAATCTATATATATGTGAATGTCCATAAGATAAGTGTAAGCTTGTACTCCGAAAGTGTAGTGTTTAAGTCGCAGACGTATGGATTTGATTTCCTGAAATTAGCAATTTAGAAGATAACATCTTTGACTCGTAGATAGGACGCGATTGCTATAATTGGGAGGCGAGTCAGTCATCCAGCTCGATTCTATGACGTTTTCTTTCACTGTTTCATAAGGCAGTTACCGAAGTCATTTTCCTGAGTGTGTTTAGTTCACGTGGTTACAGTATTTTTTATGTTTTCCGATCGTCCCACAAATAGATGACCCTTCAACTATCATCTTTCAAGATATAGAAGGGTAGAGGGAAGAATCAGGAGCTAGAATTTTCTGGGCCAACTTGTAATGGAAAAGAAGTAGATTTAAAAGGACAGTTACGACTCCATATTAAATTTGGAGTTTTATTGCAATACTTATACAGTCACAGATTGATATATAGTCATATAATGACTGAGAAAACGAAGAACGGAATTAGAATGAGATGGCGCGTTTACGAAGTGTGACCGCACACAACAATTCTCACAATCCTGCAAATAGATCTGTATCTGAATGTTCGATAGAATCTTACGTTTATTCGAAAAGTCAATTCAAAATAATCGATTGTAGAAGACCGAAGATGTCATTAACTGTCTGTCCTGAAGGTAACAAATTCCATGTACACAATACCAGGTGTCAGAAAAACTAACTCGCAACCTATATAAATCATTGATTATTCAAATCAAACAATCTCTAAATGGTTTTAGGATATCTGTGGGAAAGATAGGGAGAATATTTTTTGTCTGTCGTCGATTCCTCCTCACTTTTGCCAGTTTAGGCTGGTTCTAGTGAATAATTCGTAAACTCATAAATAAGGTAGTCCAACATGATTAATAATCAGTTTAATACTTGTAATAAGATAATTATATAATACATTTTAATTAAAATTACTCATAAGAATAATAACTAAGAACTAATTGAATGCTTGCTCAAAAAGTATGTGAAAAGTGTTCTTATACAAATAAACTAAAATAATTAATTAATTTGACAAATAATATTATTGACGCCGGTAATAATATGATAATATCGAATTTAATTCTTCTCCAGCGAGCACTTGTGTCGATTGCTTTGTTGGGTCATCGCTTCTAGTGTGGTGGTGTGTGGGTGGTACAAATATTGTGTTGCATCGTCGCACCAAAAACCCACAACGTCCTTAACCCGTCGAAACAATCTCTATGGAACAATAACCATACCGCATTCCCATTTACTCACAGGAAACCCCACACCAAGATTTTCTCTCGTCAAGTACAGAAGAGTCCGAGTCATACGAAGAAGACGTATTCTCCATACACAGCTCATAAACAACCTTCCAACCATTCTCATCGTTAATGTCGTACCGATGATTAGTTCTTCCCTCGAGGATAGGCCAGGATTCAATAGGGTCAATGGTCTGCCATACAGGTTATGTTTCTCGTCGCACGGTCACTTAGAAGAAGGAGCTTATGCGCACGCTAATAACTCGATCAGCTATCCGATAAGAGTGGCCTCCCGCCTAGTATAGCGTCAGTCCGTTTAAAGAAGCATAATGTCCTCGCGGTGATCCTAGAGGCAACTGTGTATGCAAGTCGCGTTCAACACAGAGATTTAAGGATAGTGCCCTAACCAGCTGGGTTCATAAAATATTACCTGGCATCACGGCAAAAAAAACGTTGCTAACAGAAGAGGAGGATAGAACGCCCTAGGATAACACGGGCACGTTATTAAACGCAAAAAGGAAGATGCTTAGTCTGCAATAACACGTAGACGAACTATAGACAACACGGCCCAAATTTAAGGCCAAGTTCAGAAAACAGGACGTGAACTTGATAGCTAAATATACAATGATATAACATAGTATGAGGTACAAATAAATAATATACTGGTGTCTTAATCATAGATAAGAACTTAGTTTAATAATTGGATTAATAAAAATGAGTAATAGGATTAAGGGCATTAGAAAACTCCTAAAATTGACCCTATAACCGCTTAACACTACGTATATAGACGCCAATATAACAGGATTAAGTGTTATTCTAGTTTACATCATATACTAACAGTTTCAGAGTATATCATTAAAGAGGTGAAATTCAGATTAGCCATAGAATTACTGTAAGTGCACATTTTGTCGGAAAACTGGAGAAGTAATTAAAATAAGTAGAAATGGAGCGATAAATAGTGAGAATTGATGAAATTTTGGTAGATCTAGCGTAAGAGAACCAATCCAACTCCGCGTATCTTCATAACGAAAGAATAAATAATTTTTCAAGAGATCAAATTGCCTTTCAAAATTTTAAATATTCGTGTGTATCAAGAGCAGTATTGTAAAATAGAGATAATTAAAAGTAATTACTTAAAATATATTAAAATAAGACAAACTATTAACACATAGGCGATTTAAATCTAATATAATATCCATAATTAGTAGCTACATGATTATATCCATTATAGTACGTAGTAATATAGAAGACAGATCAATAAAAGACATAATGCTACTTAATATAATATAGATTAGTAATATCAGGGCAGTATCTAAATATAATTAAGTATAAATAGGTTTAATATTCATCGCATAGAACATATATATTTATGGCTTGTTACTTATATAATTTGACTAAATATTAATTAAAACTTATTAAATGTAAGTAATCTTCATATTGATCTATATATAGAAGGCTTGTATCCAATTAAAGTAATAACTATTATATTGGTACAGTTTTAAGTATAAATGGTGTATAACTGTACCGAGCTAAGTCTGAGACAAAGTCTACTATATTAATATTAAATGAAGGTATTAATAAATATCTACTATTAAGTATATATGTCAATAGATCTATATAAAGTAAGAGAATATATATAGTAACATTGATCCATTAGGTAATTATATGGACAGATTTCAATAATAATTATAAATATAATTATATAATATAATATAATTAAAAATGATAAATGATATCACCACTAAGATGTAGCACAAAGGTTTTAATGAAGATTTTAATGAATTTACAAGTTAGACATTATGCCAATAGAAGTTAAGAGTAATTGACACCATAACTAACTAGCTAATTAAATTGCAATTGTAGCCTCAAGAAAGATAGAGAAGAGTATTAAGGATAAAAACCAAAATACTTATGTCAGCGATAATATTAGGTATTAAAAGTGGAGCGCCATACACTGATCTCCAAATCAAGATAAGATAATCGCAATGTCAACTTTAGGAGTGTAATGAGATGATCATATGGGTACATACAACACTGATAATTTTAATCTTGAATCAAAGTCATTTTGTAGTACTGTATTTCTGATCTATAACAATGTTTATATTGTATAAAAATGACAAGAAATTTAATAATTAAATAACTTCTGTCTCTCAGGAGATAATGAGTCTTCATAAACCAGAACAGTCATTTCAGAAATTCATCTTCCTCACTACTTTACAGGTTTTTTATTTAATCTGTACCTAGGTAGAGAGTTTTAATTTTATAACCCAGATTAGAACGAGGATATATTTTGAAAATAGAAGATATGTAAGCATTCTTGCGCTCGTCAGTTCTGAATATTCTCAATTTTTAAGATGTGCGGGGGGACTAACCCGAGCATTCACCTGTTATGTAGAAGTGTTAGCAGCATCACATCGTACGCCTTACTTAGAGATTGGTGGTTGCTACACGATCGTTATTAGCAATAGCTGTCAATGTTCAATTAGTCCGACGTGTACATTCGAATGATAGTTCACTTTGATCGAAGTATCACTTTGATAAGGAACCATTGATAAAAGTTTCTGATCTAAGTGCCCCAGCAAATCAAGAATTTCCAATTGTACTTTCACGGAATCTTCCATCTATTAATTGAAATATGGTGTCCAATCTATATACTATCACAAACAAAATTATAAGTGACGATTTCTGGTGCTTAATAGGTGTTAGGACTTGATTCTAATAGTAGACCAAAGAGTAAACTACTGCCATCTTAAGAAGTAACGCTCATAGAATTCAAGTTTGAAAAGAAAGCTGGACACTAACCATTAATCTATTTATCTCAGGTTTAGCTTGTAAAAAACTGCTTAGGCATAAAATTTGAATGTTGTACACCAATTTTAGTGGTTGATTGTACTATAACGGGCTTAACACAAGAAATTTCCTCGTACAGATATATTACCATGGAACGAGATCCTGTATAGCTCCTCTGAAGACGCCGCAATCGAATCCCTCGCACTAGTCAACACCTACTCGCCAGTCCCAAGTCACCCAAATCGGTTGAGGTCAACACAAATGGCATGATCCTCCGTCATAGTCGTTTCTCATATGATTTTTGACCCAACATGCTGCTCTTCGCCCAACGAGGAGCACTCAGCGGAAACATCATTCCGCAGACGTAATTACGAATTAATTCATGACAGAATTACACGAACTACAAGTCACAGAAAACACCACTTACAGTCCTCAATTACACGACGAACCACATCACCAGCCAAATATAACAGATAAACTATGATATTGCTGTGACAAGTTAAAAGAAGAAGACGTCTTGGAAGTTTGGAAAGATACTCTCCATTCAGTCGTTACAGAACGCGCATAATAAAATTGGAAAAGTGAAATAAACGAAGGGAGGCCACTCTTCTGCCTCTCAGATCAAGGTACTTACATCTCGATAATCTATAAATTCATGTTGATTCACTCTTAAATAAGTCTCTGTGAGAATGTATACATGTCTTAGTTTGACCACTCGCCTTATACAATGGTGAACATACGAGCTTAATATGGATAAGATAAAAGAGGGACATATCCAGAATTCAAAGTACTCATTATGCTCTTTGCAGTAATGGGAAGACTCTTGAAGAAATAGTGCAGATACGTATTTCTCATACTTTAAAAAGCACAATCATCCAACAGGTAGAAGAGCTTATGCTCTTGTTACTCAAATAAATTAATTAATATAAGTTCCCCCGCTAAAGTTATCGATGGCACAATGAATTATAAAAAGATAATAATTAAAGACTGCAATATGTGCTTCTTATAAGAATAAAGTTCAATAAGATAATAATAAAATAGCTTATAATAATATAATAATAATAATAATTGTCATTAATAATAATAATATGCATATCTACAAAAATAAGATAGGTACATAATTGAGCCAAAATTTAAAGTTAAGCAGTTAGTGTTTTAAAGCAGATCTTAGAATGTTTAAGTTAGGTATTTCTGGCACTTATATGTAGGACAGTTCAATGATTATAAATCAAATGGATCATTGACCTAATTCAAGTGGCATAATCGAGAGGACAGCTCCTCAAAAATGTCTCTTGCATAGGTTGTCTGACCATTATGACACCTGATGCATTCTTCACTGATACAAGTGAGGAAACAGATCAAGTAAGTATGTTTACGAAGCTACCCGTAGTAATGTTTGTTGTTTTTCTGCCACTCTCTAGCAACGTCCGAACGTTAGCTTTAAGTGCACAGACTGTATAACTCTAGGTGGATTCAATTCGAGACCGCAAGTTGGACAAAAAACATCATAGATGACTGCGGTAAAAGAGTTATGGACAGTCATTGCTCAGCACTGTAAGCAATGAGCGAAAGATAGAATCAACAGTTCCTTAGGGCTGTATAGACCATTTCCACACTCTGCAAATAAAAGCTATGGAGACCCGGTCTAAAGGCAAGAGTTTTCAAGGCTTACGTTTTTCCCTACACAAAAAACAATTAATGCAGACCCGTACTTTGTATCCTTGAGATTTGACAGGGGTTGTTTATATCGAAGGAGGGATTACTTAGCTCAAGGTGACGTATAAAATTACAAAAAAAGGAATGACGCAGGTACCGATGAAATAGGTTAGATATATATATATATGGGGAGAGGGACCAAAATTAGAAGAGAAGAGAGGTAGTTCCATAGCTAAGGGAGCGAGGATATGTGAAAAGGGATATCCTTGTACCCTACTTAATTAAGGAATATTTAGAGACGTACGCAGCTCTTACACGGACAATTCGCTTAGATGCAAATAAAGGCCCCTGGCACGATACTCTATCATCATTACACGTCTTTATGAAAGTCAAGATGGTTAAGAACTAGACATATATTGTGACAGGCAAGTTCTCCAAAGTAATATCTGAAGTACTGCCTAACCATAGACATGATAATCTGGCAGCCTTTAACAGATAAAGCGTCTTATTGCCTAGTACGGCTCAGCTCACTGATAAATTTCAAAGCAGCAAAGCTACGGTACTCGCTACAAGCCTACATCAATAAGTTTGGATTATCATATGGCATTATAATAGTACGATTGGTACTTAAAGTTTGACACTATTACAGAACTCGTAAGTCGGCGAAGGTCTCAAAGTCAATAAGTATAATAATTAAGGCAAGCTCGCCCTAACGGAACGATATCACACGAGCTATAATCTTCTCATCAAGCAAAGGGCGCTTTGCTTCACGTAATAGATATTAGGGCAAGCACCATAGGTGCAGTGAACGTTCAGCATCGAAAATATGAAAGCTCCACTTTACGTTCGCTGATGGGTAGGCACAGTTAAGAGAAGGACTGCCTATGAGATAGGCTAGCTCAGTTGTTCAACAACCACACACTACACAAGAGTTACAGAAACGACGCAAAAGGTACACCCAGATATATCTACCCCACCAAACCACTGCACAACCATAATAACATAAACAGAACAACAACCGACAGGAGCAACAGTGGGGACGACCACACACCGCTGCCAATCAACCACAATCCTCACAACCCACAAGGGATGAAAGACCTCGCAACCCCAGCACACCCCACCGTCGAAGCGCACCTCGAATCGCTAACCTCCATCCGTTCCTCTAGATGTGTGTTCATGCCGCCCACACTCCTCATTCCTTGGAAACGGATAGCCGAGTAAAGTGAGTGCAAGACTAGCCAATAACCAAAAAGATACAGGACTCAGCTGGCAAAAATTGAATTAAGGGAAGTGAATTAAGTATTCAGTTCATTAAAACCTTATAAGCGCCATAAGAATTAAGGCCAGTTTGTTCAATTATTACAATATAAATGTCTTGCATTCGGACTTACATCATAAATATCTCACCGACCCTGTAAAATAAAATTTGAAAGTCTGTAACGATAGACAATGCGAAGAGAACTCACATAAGATTTAATTGGACCTAAACGATAAGATAAGTTAATGAAGAATGCTCTAATAGAGAATTATGCGGCTAGTCGTTTATCCCGAGTACAAAAGCATCGAACAATTACAATTGAACATGCTGAGTGCCTGCTTAAACTTTAATTAGAGCTACAAGCTTGAAAGTAGCTAACCCACCGTTCATTATAGCGCAAAAAGCTTCTTTGCGATTGCCTCTAGGGACATGGATGGAGATAACGTTCTCAGTTCGGCAATGAGCAGGTCTCGACCGCTATCTTTTTTAAGGTCCTCCCTCGAAACTATTCTTTTCGATGTTGTTAAACGCATAGAGATCTTCCTCCTCGGAGAATCCCTACTCAGGGACTACGTACAAATTCTTCCAAAGGGTTTCCCAAATGAAGGTTTGGACCTATGGGACGCTTCCTACGGTGGTACTGTCTTCTAACGCAGCAGTGTATCATAGAGAGAGTGAAAGCGCGAGTTCGAACGCAACTAGACACGCAAAACTCCTCATAACGTTCTGGCTGTAAGACGGACTGCAATGGAAAAGAGGAAAGAAGCTATAGGGATTTCCAATCCTTGATAACTCAATATCGGTCCAGGCTTTCAAAGTTAAACCCACGTGTAATGGCTTCATTCTAAACAAAACGTTCAGATGCCCTTGAACTATATCCGATGCATTCACAGAAATATGCAGAGGCTAAACGCCCACTGGAGGTCTCTGTCGACACTCATCTCAGTAGACCGATATACTCCGTATATGAAGCCACAACGAAACTCTATGATGGATCCCAATCTCATACATCCAATCAATCACAAAAATGCTGGGTATTTATATTACCGTGTGATGAGGACACCATGCTCCTGCATACACGTATTCCATGGAATCGCCCTCTGCGTACATAATTTACGACTCGGTTCTGAGTCCTGCTTGGTTCGGGTGTGAATATACTGAATATCAGGCTAATCTAGTCTTATTACTCTTATATTGATTCAATCTAGCATTGCATAAGGTTCCATGATACTTAACCATACTTAACGTTCCACAATAATAATGGAGTCTTGGATTCCAACAATACAACTCAGCTATCGTACTAAATCCATGGCAGTTCAATCTCATAATCAACTATACAAGCAGTGATCATCGGAATAAAGACCAAAAAGGCCTTGAGGCCAACCGCTTCCCAGCAAGAAAACTAGCCTAATATAGTAATCAGATCGTACGAACAAGACTCCAATAATCATTAGTTGTGGAGATTGTTTCATTACTCAACCTGTCCTTTACAATGATTTCCTTCCGCTAGTCAGGAGCCCCAACTCGCTTTAGGCCTCTTTCCACATAAAGACAAAGTGAGGTCTCAAGAAAGAGGTCTCTGTTCCTATATGAGTTACCTCTTGCACGGAGACAAAGCAGTCATGGCAATATACGCTCAAGATTTGCCGTAGATACGTTCTCGATGTATTGCAAGAACTTTGTAT
Source organism: Trachelipus rathkii (assembly GCA_015478945.1). Classification (NCBI taxonomy): domain Eukaryota; kingdom Metazoa; phylum Arthropoda; class Malacostraca; order Isopoda; family Trachelipodidae; genus Trachelipus; species Trachelipus rathkii. The sequence continues at coordinate 12,093 of JABUQX010021995.1, forward strand.
TCAGATGGATACAATTTACGTCGTGACCACACATGAGTTCTCAGATATAATGCTTGCAAGCTACTTATCTATATAATAGTGGCATCTCCGATACCTCATTCCAGTCCGTTCTAGGAATGTGTAGATCACCTAACGTAAAGGTTAGTCCTAACTAGAACATATCGTATACGATAAATGAGAGTGAATGGATGAAACACTAATAGAGAGAAGTGACCGGAACATATGTCTTTCAATCATGAAGGTCTGCTCCCGTGACTTCTTCCATGGGCTACGTCTCTCTACTGAACTGATAAGGTAATATTAGGCTCTAACCTGTCTACGAATAGGGGGCTCAGCGTCATTGATCTCAAAATAAGCTAGCTCATTCTAATACACTATAAGCAGAGTTCATAAGGTACTCTATCATAGTCGTGATGATCTCTTACGAATCGAACTCACTTCTGGCCCTAGCGCGGCTATGTCAGTTATTACAAAAATTTAACGAACACCCTACCGCAACATCTGCTGCCTATTAGAGGGTGATATCTGTGTTTCCTCAAGTTCAAGGCTCAAGATTCTCCATGTATAGCTATATAAGAGCTAACGCCCTGCTCCTATCTCTGGGACGCCGTTTACCACGTGGGGCTTCACATATGGCTGAATTTGAGAAAATGTTTAGGTAATACTATTACGCACCTGCTACTGGTATTTTAATAAGATAATCCTTTATATTCTTTCAGCTGCTGCCAGTGTACTCCCGAATCACTTGAAAGAATCATGTAGCGTGGCCTCTCTCAATAATTTATAAGGCAGGCCAATCAATGTACGCCCGGACTATAAGTTAAGAAGGCTTGCCTAAGAATAGTAGTTAATGCTAGATTAAGAAAGGCGCAATAACATTAAGACCACTTACACACTGAGCTTTTAAAGCCTCAGCTAGAGATCATCCTTCGTTCCCGCAAGGCGCTTATGAATCTAGGCGGAGAATGAGGCTCAGCTTGTCATTCAGGACCACAGCTATCCTCACTTTTTTTTCTGTCCCAACTGAGCGTGTTTGTACTCAGCCGTTTTAGACTTTTTCCAAGCAAGCGGGCTCATTGATATTTCAACGCTCGTCAATCTTACGGAAGACTCTAGCTACGTCAGTTCGTGAGCAAAATGGGCAACTCACTAGCGCTCATAGGTCTAATAATGTCACATAGAGAGTAGATCTTCGACACAAAAGTTATTTATACACTGGATGATAGAGAATAACTACTAACCATGGAGCAATTAATAAACGGATTACGTCGCACACTACTTCCATAAAACGATGAAAGTCTTTTTCATAGTGGCGCCGCGATAGCGAAGTCTCGTCGAAGTCGAAGCTCGGAGAAAAATGCGCAAAGCGCATACTATAGGTACTTTAACTTCAACTGTCGAGTAGATCTTACAAGCAGTCGTCCTATCACTGACTTTCAAGCTAGTGGAGTATAAGTACTGGCAGTGATCCAAGGACAAATGAAAATAGGTACTCTTACTGCGTTAGTATGTTTTAGGCACATAATTCAAGACTGCTCACAAATAGGCCCTGCTCCATACAGTGAGTACTGGCAGTCATCCGTAGATGAGCTTAAGGTCTTAGAGCCATCTGAGTAAGTTAAGGCATTATGATAACAGCAGCGAACGATTATCTTCTTAGCGTCCAGCAAGTACTGTTTGCAGAAATGCCTATGATATAGTAAATAGTATACTTTTCATTCGTCAGTGAACTGTTCTCTACTATGCTAAACCTTAAATCAATGAAAATAAGCAATGAACACATAGTGGTACCTCCGCCCAGACTTAATATCTCAAACGAGCTTAGAACGACGGAGAAAGATCATACCTAGTAATCCTACTGTGTTTAAAACTGTTATAGAGTTGTCAAATTTCACTGGCCAACATCACACTGACTGTGCTCCCTAGGAGCTCAGAGCTATATCGATTCGAACAGATTAAAGTGTTACGTGCACATATGCACCCATGATGCATCAACGTTCTCCGGCTGGTCTACCTACTAACAAGATCTGGATCGAGACCTCTTTTCAGATCGTTTTGAACAAACAGCCGGACAAACCAAAAAAACAATTTCGCCTGCCTGTTAATGAACAGAGCGCAACAATTAATAGACAAAATGGTTGCAGGACATACTCTCTTGCCATTCTAAGGAGCTTGCAAAAGCTTCTTTCAAGAGTCCAGTTTTGCTTCCGCAATCATCGTATCGCCGGACGCGCGGAAAGTCCCGTTGTAAAGTATTGGAATCTGAATCCGACATCTAAGGCGCAACCTTCTCCTTGTTAACTTGGTGGGATGTATCTTGGTGTGTGCTTGTTTCCTTTACCTTATTCACCACAAACGTGGAGAAAGTGGGTTAAGCTACCTGTTCAATGTCGCTTTCGAAACTCCCACACCGCTCGGTTCATGACGTGGACAGCCTCCTGCCTCTCTTAATACAAAAACATAACAAATCTGGTCGCAAATCAGATCCACATGCCAAGGCCGGTGTTGGGTAGAAAAGTCTCTCTCCTCATTCGCACACTGTATATTTCTGAATAAAAATATATTGGACAGGTCCAGTAAGTCTCTTCGCTGTTATCATTATCTTCTAGTGGATGGTCATACTGGATTCAACTGTTCGTCGGGTATCCTACCCGTGGACTGTAGTACGTAGTACACAGCTTTCATTGCTTGAGATGTATGGGACTGACCTTAACAGTAGCAAGCGCCTGATGCATCATTATAGTACCGTTGTCACCAATACATATATAACCTCCATCTAGCTATGAGTTCAGAGAATCACTTCACCAAATTTGAGGGTAAAACAACTTCCATTTATGTAGACCTTCAACTATCTCATCCGCCATATGACTTTCAATCTACTCAGCACCATACTAACATACTGATGTTCAGTTCCAAAAAAGTGAGGGAAATAAAGCTTTATTAGAAGAGTACTACCGAAATAACCACAACCAATCTCTCTTCATCCCAATACCTTAAACCTTGAATGATCGGTTTCAGTCCCTCTCCCATGTTACTTGCTAAATAAAATCTGAAGATATTACTTGTTCTAAACGAGTTCATCCAGGTGTATCTCTGGAGAAAGAATTCCACCTATACAAAAATAATACGCAAGACCGCCACACATTGTAGTATCTTCAATGATATGTCTCGAGACTGGACTCCGTCCGTCGTCAACCACATATTTAACCATTATTGCGTGGAATATGAGAGTCAAATAGTAACACACTCTTAAAAATAAGTCTTATTATCTCCTATGTGTCTGGTATGGAATCGTTCCCACACATAATTATTTTATTACTTAGCAGTACTAATAAGAGAGTTATGTTAATAATGACTCAAAATGGCTCTTACATTTCAGTTATAAGCAGAACGCTTTTAGGACCACCTTTTTTTTAGACAATTTCATCTAGAATAAGAGGAAAAATTCTTGTTAAGGAAGCATCACCCATAAGGATTGGAATCATCATAGTACCACCTTCAGTTCGTTGGGGCTGCTTTGCATACTTCAATTAATCTAAATAAGCGACCCTAATGAGATAAGTACTACTATTTAGAAGCTAGCTATAATTTAGTTAATAGTTATACTATAATAGATTTATAAGCCCAAGCATAGCTCATATATAATACTGTATATATAATTTCAGTTATAGGAAGGTGATTTTTCTTCGTATAAATCAAGGAATTCTGTATATAGTATTGTAAGAACAGATTAGATATAATAATTTTATTATAGAGTATTATTAATATTACCTTATTATATAGCTCTACAATAATAACCTTTATTACAATATTAGAGTATTAATATATATTGTATTTGATATATATTACCACTCATTACCCTTATCCTTAATATTATCTAATATTACTCCCTCTAACATTTTAAATTAATCAATCATCATCGCATAACCACCGTATTGTTATTATAATATTATTATAATTAATATAATATAATATTATATTAGTTGTCCTTAAATTAATGTAAAAGTGAGTTAAAGTGATAATATAAAAGATCTAGCCTCTTGTTAATAGTGGCAAGTTCTAAACACCTGTAAAGCGAACTTCAGCCAAATCATAATCAAGGTTATAAGCAAGAATTTTCCGAACAGAAATTAAGTAAAGTAACTTTTGGTCCCCTTTGTTAGTAACTTTGTTATCCGCATAATAATTCTAAGTAAATAATAAAAATATCATTTTACAGTCATTGTTCCCCCCTTAACTAAATTTATTCATCCGCACCCCCCCCAAAAAGAAAAAAAAAAATATAACACAATCTATATATATATCTAATAGGCGTTGGCCCAGATACAAAAAAGAAAACTCCAAATGATTAATGTCCTTCTATGAGAACGGCACTTTGAAAGTAAGTAAAAAATTACGACTTAGACGAGCGGGAAACTGTACACATACCAGGTTGCTCCTTAAAGTACGCGAGTTCTCCCTCTGTAACTTTTCACTTGATTTAATTTAATTAGGGGAACTAGGTATGATCTGAATTGTGTATTCTTATCATGTAGTTAATAAAATGGGGAAAGAAAAATGCAGGGCAAACACACCACATCGAGCACACCAGCACACAACATTTCACACACCTCACAATCTACACACACACACATCACACACATAACCACACACACACATCACGGACCACACATCACCAACAGTACCACACATCACACACACCACACAACAACAGCAACAAATCACCATGCATCACCACACACAAAGGTGTCTCCGACGAATCACACACACACAAACACAATCATAAACGCTCATATATACTAATATATATACTTATATAATATAATAATTAGTAAAATATAGTATGATTAATATATTGCTAATAAAGTTATATATAGTTATAATAATATTGACAATATGATATTTATATTATATAATAATAGTGAATAGGTATACATTGATCCATATAGTAGTTAAGGACATAGCCCATTTCCACCTTAACAGTTGTGTTATTAAACAAATAGAGTGTCAAATCGAAAAACACCGGTATTCCTTCTGCTTCCACGTAACGGTTAGTAGCAGTTCTTATTATATATATATTATATTATAGATAAAGTGATATATGCCTATAATAGGTATAGATTATATTTAGTTGTATAACAGATTAAGTGGATATATATATATATAAATATATATAGAGTTATATCTGATACCTAGTTGATTATATATATTGAAGCTAAAAATCATAGAAAAGCTGCCATTAATTATATGTATATAGTTCTAAGTTATAGTAATAGAATAGACTGTCACTAGTATATTATATATTAAGTAGCACATTTTTAATCTCAGACGTACTCCGTGTCTAATGATCTTATTCCTGTTAATCAGGGAGCATGTCCTGGATAATACATGAATTTGGTTTAAGGGGCCACCAAATGTATCAATCTCGCTTTTTGTCACTAGGGCGAACTTATTGTCGGGCATCGTTGAATTTACAATAGCATGGAGTTTACTGTCCGGTTGTTCAACATCATTAAGCGACTTCTGGCCTTACTATATCTCGAGTCTGCCATGTCAGGTCCTCGCATTCCCAATAGGAAATACTTGGTTAGAAATAATGCCTCGCGATCTTAATGGAGTGCAGTATTTGTCTTTTTCTCTTTATAGTTTAGTAACCCTTACAGGAAAAACTTGTCAGCTAGCAAAATTATTTTGAAAACGTAGGATATAATATTTTTATAATGTCTTCTGATACGATACATATAAAAACTTTAATGCTATCCTGAGCATAATAAGTAAAGTAGCGATCTAAGGCTTATACTTCAACAAATGACGAATTTTGATAATGTTCTGAACAAAAGTCTAAGTCATGACGGCCTTTTAGTCAAACATTATAGAACGAAGGAGGGCAAGTAAGAGAAAGGGAACGTACGCTCAAACGGGAAGTTTATAGAATATAGCAACTGTCCCTACTGTAGTGGTGCTCCTAGAAGGTGGCCCGGAACACTAGGTCGCCGAGCTTGGCGAAGTCAAGCAGGATAAGTGATCTGTCGACTAAGGTGTATAGGACATAGTTCAATTATATAGATAATGAGTATATATATATACTGCCTATATGTAAAGGATAACTAATGTTAATATATATATATAAAAGTACTATATAGTAAAAGTAGCTTAATATAAAATGAGGTACTTTATCCAGTATTTAGTAATAAGTATAACAATAATATATGATAAAGAATTTATATTAAAGAAAAGAATTAAGTGCTAGCCTATTTATTATATATAGGTATATTATATATATAATATATATATATAGCAATAGTATTGAAGAATATAGATAATAATAGTAGATACTTATACTTATACCGGTACTTATACTAATATTTTGAGTTTAAATAGTATATATAAAAGATGTATACCCATATTTATTAAGTTAGGCATAGGAATATTAATAAGAAAAGAACGGATGAGTTAGATAAAAGAAAAAGTACTTTTGTCTCTATTTACACAGGATTAGTTCGATGACCCATTGAGCTGCGCATATGCGCCTAAGGCGATAGTGATAGGCAGTCGAAGCAATAGGTATCATGTATGTATATAAAACATCCAACATAGTCCATCTCCACAGGGGTAGGTCTACGCTCCAGTCAGATGGCCAGCAATCTGGAACGTAGAATGAACAAATTGTGTTTCAGACTTACTAGAAAAAAGTTATTTTTCAGACACAATGGTTATTTCCGATGTTGCGTAGTCTTGAAGTCTATTTAGTATAAGATCTAATGCGCGTAGAGGTATTTTATCCACTTGTCAGTGGAACTAGCGATCTTCTGTTCATTATGGGGGCAGTCCCTCGAAATTCAATTCGTGCCAAAGATTTCTCCAGAAGATCGTGTTTTATAAGGGAAAAGGTTTCCAATGCTGTCCACGGGGTAGATACGAGGGCAAAAAAAGTAAAGCGGGTCTCGGTGCCGTAGTTGCAGCTTGTGGTTACCGGTCAAGATTAGAAAGGCCTGTATAATCACTATAATAGGTAGGGATAATATAGTGCAACGTATACAATAGACTACAGTTAATATTGCATTATATCTACTATATATATATATATAACCGTTAATATAAAAAAGTACATAAGTATATCTATAATATATACTATATATATAAAAGATATAATAGATTATTATACTACCTATATATATATATAGGTATATAATATATAAGTGATAAGTCTATATGTATATATAAGTATGTATATACTATAAGTAGCCGTAGTCTACTATATTACTTACGGCATAGTAGTACATAGTAATTATCTATAAATATATAGATAATAGTATACAATATAGTATAGTACCTAATATATATTACGTGATAATGTATAGTATACTAAAGTATATATGCTTATATTATATATATATATATAATTATGATATATAAAGGTATATATATATTATGAGTATACCTTATTATATATATATATTATAGTCGTATAATATAATATCACATATAGTTCATATTTATATAATGAGTAGATAAGGATTTGAGTATCCTATAAGTAGTAATAGGTCTAATATGCATGGGAGTATTAGTGACTGGTATTACCTTAGTATATCAATCATATAGGCATGATCTATATAAAGTAATAAGTGAGCTTATAGCCTAATAGGTATATAAGTATATATATATAAAAAGTAGTATATGCTATAAATATATTAGTATATATATAATATAGATAAAGTATATAAAATGGTATAGTATATATTTATATACTATGACTGGTAGGTATATATGAGGTATCATATATATATACCGTCAGGAGTATATATAAATAGGTATACTTGCACTATATATAGTAGTAGGCATCATTACGAACAGATTGAAAATAGCCTCCGTGTTACCTATAATATATTAATAATAGAGTAGTTATAGTAGTCAAAGTTCAAAGTATATATAATATACTAAGGTATATATATATTCATATATGGTAACTATTGTGTTCATAGTCATTATATACTAAAAAAAGAAAGTAGATATAATATATAGATACTTAGCTATAGGTAGGCAGTCTAATAGTTATATTATAATATAGTATATGATATAATTCTATATATACTAGTCATAATCTATTATAAGGCATTGGAAATGTGGAGAGGTCAAACCGTTTTCTGAAAACTATTTCTTTGATTGATTGATCAATATTCATAGATTGAATAAAAAGTGTGATTTGATATTTAGACCATTATCTGAATTAAACTAAATAATAATAATAATAATAAACTATAAAAATAAAATAAAATTAAAAATGAGAAAATAAAATTTTAATAGGATCACAATGCTATTATTATTAAGATATTTATTAATAATATAATTATTATGTATTGATTCATTATGATTATTATACTCTATATTGAATTATTATCTCATTCATTATTATTTAATTTATGGTATATGATTGCTATTATAGATTACGTTTATTTATGAATTAGTTATTATATATTAATTATTTGTGGCTTTTTTGCATTCATTCCTAATTTTATAATTATTAATGAGCTATTATTTTATTATTATATTTTATGATTATTAATGTCATACTTTCTTATAATATTATTTTCTTATTTTTAATTAAATTATTGTAATTTTTAAATAATTATTATGTGGGTTATATTACTATTTTAGTTATCCTATTTATTATTATATTATATTATATTATTATTATTGCATGTTATTTTGGTATTGCAATTTACTGATTATTATATCTAATTCAATATATATATATTATCTATTATGTATTCATTATTATTAATGTGGTATTATATATTTTATTATTATTAATATTATTATGATTATATATTATGTCATATTTAATTATGAATTGGACTTACCTGAAGTATTTGTAATCATTATTATGTATAATTATTGGAGCTTAAAGTAGTCTCTCATTATTATTATTATTAGTAATATTAATAAGATTAAAGTTAGTTATGGATTTTTTATGTCTTCATTAATATAATTATGTATTATTGTTTTAATTGTTCAAAATTCTTTATGTTTAATGAAATTATTAGCTGTTCTTTCATCTCTTAAGTACTGATTGATAATGTAATATTATTATTGCGCATCATTTGTATTTATATAATTGATTATTCATTAATATATTAATTAATCTAAATGATATTTATTGATTATTATTCTATTCAAGTATTTATTGTCTATTATTTTATTATTATTATTTATTGGCTTACGCAAGTGGTTTTTTATTATTCTTATTAGTTATTATTTTCATTGTATTATTCTAGATTACTATTATTACTTGATGTCAATTAGTTATCTATTTATAAGTTATAATTTAATAATAGATAATTATTAATTTTATTATTAATTAATTAATTAGTTAGATGTATATTCATTTTCTTGTATATCTAAATAAAATGATGTATCCAATTATTAGTTATTTATATTATATATAAGATATAATTAATAATTATATGATTCATTGTATTTCTCTATATTTATTATTATAGGACATTTAATTATTATTCATTAATTGCATTAATTGTATTTATAAGCAATAATTGATTGGATTATCATTGATTATTATTATACATAACTATTGTTAATGAATTTAATTATCATTTTTGACATTAATCTTGAATTACTGACAATATCATTAATATTGACAACTTACACATTAACCTTTCATTTAGTTATTATTCATTATTTATTAGTTGATATTGATTATTTTAATTATTAGTTTAATCTACTACTAATTATTATTTATTATTTTATTATTATGAGTGTATTATTTTTTATTATTTATTATATAGTAAACTATATATTACTATTATTTATGTTTCTTTTATTATTATTGATTCATTGATATTAGTTATTATTATTAATGTAGTTCTCTCTCTCTCTCTCATTCCGCCCATTAATATAATTGATTATATTATTATTATTATTTATTATTATTATTATTATTATTGTTCATAAATAATTTATTTATTACTATTTATGTTGCATTGATTTACTCATTATTAAGAAGTGCAACTATATTATTATTTCATGTTATTTAATTATTAGTTTATATATATTGCAAGTTTTTCAATGATTATTTTTATTATTATTAATATATTCATAATGTAATAATGAATATGTATGTATATATATTATTATTATTATTTACATTTATTTTATTTAATTATTATTGATGTATTAGCTGTTTGCATTTGTTCATTATATTATTAGATTAATATATTATTATGTATATATGTTTATTATTTATTATTATTACAATTATTTATTATCTGATTATTATTATTATGTATTATTAATTACAAGCCTTCAAATTATTCACAGGACAATTTGTTCGTATTCAATAAAGAAATATAAATTCTTTACTAAGTGGGAAAACGAATTGGTTCTAAGACACGCCTAGGTTTCAAATAGTTTCGGAGTCAAGACAATCAGCACATCGCCTCCCGATAAAAAGGAATACAGAATAAAAATTAAGAAAGTAAGATATTTTTTTAGATAATCTAATTTTCAATATCCTAAATAATCTCAGATCTGTATATTACTGTTTAAAGGTGCTCACCGTTCTCATCATATAACTGGCTCTCTGCCGTCTCTCTCTCCTCGTCTCTCTCTCTACTCTCTCTTCTTCTCCTGTCTCCTCTCTCTCTCTCACTCTCTCCTCTCTCTCGTGTCTCATCAGTCTCTCCTCGTCTCCTCTCCTAATCGCTCTCATCGTCTGCCTCTCTCTACTCCTCTCTCTCTCTCTCCGTGTCTCTCTCCTCCTTCTTCTCTACTCTTCTCTCTCTCGGGCTCATCGTGTCGTGGACTAAACAGTAGTTCAGTTACATATAGGTGAAATATATAAAGACTTATATATATATATGACCTTTATATAATATATAGTATATTTTATATTAATAAGTATAGCTTATATATACGATTACTCATATTATAAATGTAAATAATAAGTAGATATACCTGTATATATATCTATTATAATATACATATAATGATGTATTCTATATAGGCAAGTGTACTATATAATAAGAAGGCGCCTAATACCTTATTAGGTCAAGTTAAGTAAATAGATATATATACTCTGTGCCTATTAATATAGTATATATATATCACTACAGTCAAGATATATATATAATAAATAGTAGTACTAATAAACTAATATATATACGTTGCTAATATATATATTAGTATATATTAATATTATATGAGCTAATATTCTTCTCCTCCATGATAGTAATATATATATACTTTATATAATATATTATACAAGGGTATAATAGTAGTTTCATTCCCTATCTCTACGCCTAAATAGAATAGGAGATATATAGGTATATATAAGGTTTAGAGTGAGATAGGAGTACTGTTAGTACCGTTATAATAATAGGTATATGAGCAGACAATAGATAGTCTATTGTACCTAATATGATATATGTCAATAATAGTTAAATAAGATAAGGTAGTGCTACTAGGTATGACTAATGAGTCAGGTAAGGCTGCCTATAAGATATATAGATAAATGGTCTTACCCTTAATAGGTTCATAGTTTATACGAGTGGTCTCTGTCTCTCTCACTAGGCACAGTTGACACGATCAAAGTAAAGGTACTGTACTCTCTAGGTAGGCTATGTCGAGCAAGGCTGGCCCTAGTAGGCAGTCAATGATAAGAGGTTTGCCTTAAGTGTAGGCTATAAATTCACATATAAGCAAGTATACCGTATATAACATGTCGTATTGAGCTAATTGAGTAGCTTCATATATAATACTAAGTAGTAAAGTAGTATATACTATAATGTACCTAAATAGTATAATATTAGTATTATATTATAAGGTACAGATATATATTAGTAGATATAAGTAGCTGTATCCACTTATATATATATATATAGTAGTACTATAGATATAATATAATATTAATATTATATAGGCTATAGGTCTATATATAATATATAATAGTATATATAATGTAATAGATTTTTATAATAACTACTTAATATATATATATATATACTAGCAGTATATTATATATATAGTTAATACAGGTATACTACTATATATATATTACTATTATACTACATATATATTATAGTATAGGTATATATATTATAATATTATAGATAGCTACTAAGTATCTCTAAGATATGAAGTATAGTACTATATATATAGTGATATACCTAATATATAGTAGTATGATTACTAGTCACTAACCTCATAATATTATATAATACATAATATAGTATTATATATATATATAGATAGTATAGTATGTAATATTTGGAGAAGTGTAATTGCACAAACCTTCCCTTCAAAGTAGTAAATCTTCCAAAAAAGCGCTAGAAACTTTAAGAATTATAGTTGTTGACCATATGCTCTCTACAATTATTTGAAATTATAGAGAAATGTGCAAAGGGGAAGTCAAAAATAGTAGGATGATTAATGAACGGGAATGATTTTTTCTTACGCTGTTGGTTGAGTGCATGAAAAAATTAGTTACATAGGTTAGGTTAGGTTATCGTTATTTTAATTGTTAGGTTAAAGTCTAGATTAGGTTAGGTGTCAAGTTTAAGGTAGGTTAGGTATATGAGTCATGTTAGGTTGACTAGGTAGGTAGGTTAGGTTAGGTTAGGTTAGGTTAGGCTAGGCGTAGGTTAGTTAGGTTTAGGTTTGTTAAATCTAGTGTGAAGAAGAGTAGCAATTCCTTCTTCAAGGAGGGTAGACTGACGAATAAAGTGAGTTATTTAAGTGTTTAAAGATATTTATGAAATTAAAACCCAAGTTGCAAGTAATAGATCAAATTTAACTGAATAAGTAATATTTAGAATCATAAGAGGAGAGGATCCAGTTTGAATATAAAATAAATTTTGATTCGGAAATTTTTTTTGAATTAAAGTAAAAAATAA
>JABUQX010021995.1:35000-45000 GCA_015478945.1 Trachelipus rathkii
ATGTATATATATATATATATATATATATATATATATATATATATATATATATATATATATATATGTCCCTGACAAAGTCGTATCACAGTCTAGCTGTTGTTCAAGAACCGACGCAAGGGACATACCTGGGTGACACTTCCACAAGTCCGGAAATTAGAGGAGTTTGTTTGATTCGTTTGCGAAGCGATCATTAAAAGATATGTTCATAAGTGTTTTCGATGTGTATTCCCTCTGTTATATTCGTTTCGTAGTGCTATCATTGGCATTGTGGTAATCTGTTTCACTTATTATGTATTGGGATATTCTCAGGTTATTATTGTGACCAGATTTGATTTGGGTTAGAGTAGATCTTTATATTCTTGTGCAAATTTGGTTTTCTATTGATAAGGTGTTTTTCTTTTGTTGAAAAGTTTCAAGCATTGTTCATTTATTTCTGCGTTGATGTTCCTTTTTATATATATATATAAAAAAATATTAGTAGGGGCTAAAGTTGGGCAGAACTTTGTATGCTTTGGCATTGAAGGACAGAGGATGACTTTGAGTAGGGAGACTTAAGCACGTTGGTTGGACGAGAACGAAGATAGTAGTAAGAAGAGTATGGTGCTGAAAAAAATTGTGTTCTTATCATAAACATATTCTTGTAAAAAAAAAAAAGTAGAGGACTGTTTTGACCTGTTCGTAGTTTTTTGATTGTTTGTGTTGGCTAAATATTATAAAACCATGAAGGCATAGTAAGGAAAGGTTATGTGTAGGTACAGTTTTTTTTATGTATTTTTTTATCAGAAATGGTTTTGGAGAATTTTATGAGGATAATGAGTTTTTTGGGGGAAGCTGTACCAGAAACGTTTGGCTTTGTTTAAAAAAAAAAAAAAAAGAAGTCAATTTTATACCAAATGTTATTGCCAATTTTCGTTTCTTCATTGAGAAGATTTATTTTTATAGTTATTAGGGGACATTTAATTGGTACTTATTTATAATGAACAAAACGATTGTTGATTTTACGAGAACTGTCATTCTCTAAGCTTGCAGCCACTGTATTCTTGCATGCTTGTTGTCATCTTGTTGACATTGGTGACTGGCAGATGATTTTAAAATATATATATATATATATATATATATAATATATATATATATATATATAATATATATATATAATATATATATTATATATATATATATATATATATATATATATATATATATATATATATTATATTATACTATATATTTATTATATATTATATATATATATATAATTTTAAAATATATATATTTATATATATATATATATATATATATACCGTATATATATATATAAGTAGTAGGGGATCCATTCCGCACGACGGTCCATATTTGTACCACCCTGACCTTGACCTTTTTTGACCTTTTTTGAGCCGAATTTTTACCTGCCCTTGACCTTTTTTTTGAGCTCGACTTTTTTTTGGGCCTTGACCTTTGTTGGGCCCTCAAATTTTTACCTGCCCCTTGACCTTTTTGTGCCTTTACCTTTTTTGGGCCTAGACCTTTTTCGACCAAACCCTTTGGTCTTCCATGGGTCATTTTTGGCCCACGGTATTTTTTGGCAACCCTAATTTTTTGGCAACCCTAATTTTTGGCAACCCTCTAATTTTTATGGCAACCCTAATTTTTGCAACCCTTCGAAGAAGGGTTGCGCCAAACGGTTGCGTAAGCAACCGTTGTACGTATTGCCCCTCTATTTTACGCCCCCTAATTTTTTCGACCATGGGTCAAATTTTTGCCCACGGTAATATTTTTTGTCCTTCCTTTAGGGGCTTAGTCCTTTTTGTGTCTTTAACCTTTGTTTGGACCATGATATTCGGCCTTGACTTGCATATACCAGGGTCAATTTTGGCCCAACGCTAACTTTTGCCCACTCGTGGCCCACCCGTCACATACTTTCCGTTCCTATACTTGAAACGCATGTATGATCTTTCCTAACTTGAGAACCTTACACACACACCACACACACACAACACAACACACACACAACACACACACGACACACACACACACACTTACTTACACTTATACACACATCACTATGACACTTATTCACTATAACACTTACATTTAATGATCGATACTTGCATATACACTTACACTCACGTAAAAACACACTACCAACTCTTTGAGTCGTCCATGGGTCAATTTTGACCCACCGTAATTTTTTGGTCTTCCTTTAGGGGCTTAAGCCATTTTTGCATGTCTTAACCTTGTTTGACAATGATATTTCCGGCCTTGATCTTGCCAGATACCATGGGTCTCAATTTTGACCCACGATAACTTGATGGCTTTGATGTTTCCCAATCACCGTAAGAAGTACTAGGGATGTTCTATTAGTGTTCTACGAGTATTAGCTATGAGTGCAAGGTGAGTGCCAGGTGAGTGCCAAGTTTAGTGCCAATGAGTGCCAATGAGTGCCAAGTGAGTGCCAATGAGTGCCAAGTGAGTGCCACATATTGCCAAGTGAGTGCCACATAGTGCCAACTGAGTGTCACTTTTTTCAAGCCTTTTCTAGCCTCCCTGAGCCCCGAATACCCTAATTGGTGTCTACCCAGGTTATAAGGTATGAGGATTCAATTGGTGTATATTACAACCTGATAGGAATGCTTCCTACTATGAGTTAGTCTCTGTTTATCTCTCATGACATAGAGTTAACATTATCTCTATATTTTTTTGTATATATAATATATATATATATATATATTATATATATATATATATAATATATTATATATAATATATATATATATATAATAAATATATATATATTATATATATATATATTACCTGCACACACTACCTACACACATACACTATGACAGACACTTATACACTATGACACTATACAACTATGGACACTTATAAGCGCTTCATCTCCATAGACCTTACTTAAACCATATACACTTACACTCACACCCACACCCACACACACACGTTACACACACTTGATATTTTGATGCCTCAACTTGGATGCCAACCTTTGATGCCTCAGCATTAATGCCTCAACTTTGGATGCCTCAACTTTGAAGGTTCATCTTTGATGACTCATCTTGGATGACGTCTCTTGATACGTCTATATTGACGATTCATCTTTGATGAAACATCTTTGGTGGCTCATCTCTACCCTACATTAAAGAACAGAGTTAATATTAATGTCTCCCCCTAGATAAGCTAACCACCAGGGCGCAGCGTGCGCCCTCCGCGTGAAGCCGCAGGTGCGACCCGCAGGTGCGACCCGCCGCGTCCCCGCCGCCGCGTTCCCGCCCGCCGCGTGCATCCCGCAGGAGCAATATTACCCGCCCGCCGCGTGCGCCCGCAATGCAATATAAAGGGGAAAAAATGAAAATATATATATATAGTACTGAGTCACTCATTTTTATTTCATACTTAAACATTTAAAGAATTTCTTTTCAAATATACTAAGAGTCATTCATTTTTTATTTCATACTTACACATTTTTATTAAAAAACATTTTCGCGAACTTAAAACTGTAACTCATTACAGACATTTATATTTTACTTAATAACTTTTTAATTTATATTTTTAAAAATTGTATGTAAGAAGAAAAAACCAGAGTGTCTGAAATATATAAACATTTTATTTTACTACAATTGTACGAAATTTTTTATTAAAAACATATACATTTACATACCTTAAAGCAGTAAATCAGTAAATCAATAGAGGTGTTACCTAACACCTAAGGGATTAGTATGCTTTTGTTTTACTGCTTTACTGCTTTAACTCATGTTTTACTGCTTTAACTTTCTGCTTTACTGCTTTAACTCACTGTTTTACTGCTTTAACTCATATACATTACATACCTTAAAGCAGTAAATCAGTAAATCAATAGAGGTGTTACCTAACACTTATCGATTAGTATGCTTTTGTTTAACCTGCTTTACTGTTTAACTTTCTGGCTTTACTGTTTAACTTTCTGCTTTACTGCTTTAAACTCATATACATTAATACCTTAAAGCAGTAACATCAGTAAATCAATTAGAGGTGTTACCTAACACCTAAGAGGGGAATTAGTATGCTTTTGTTTTACTGCTTTACTGCTTTAACTTTCTGCTTTACTGCTTTAACTTTCTGCTTTACTGCTTTAACTTTCTGCTTTACTGCTTTAACTTTCTGCTTTACTGCTTTAACTCATATGTTTTACTGTTTTAACTCATATATTTATTAACATTATGTTTTTTATTTTGTTTTAATACTTTTTATTTATTTTATTATTATTTTTATTTATTTTTATTATTATTTTTATTATTTTTATTATTTTTATTATTTTTATTTTTATTTTTTTTATTATATTTAGTGTTATTTACTTCATGCCTATTGTTATTATTATTTAGAACAACATTCACTAATTGACACTTATACACCATTCACCTATGACACTATACAACACATTCACTATGCACATTACATTTTAACCATAGACACTTACATTTACTCTTATACACACGCACTCCACACACACACACACACACACACACACTTACACTTATACACACATTCACTATGACACTTACATTTACCCATAGACACTTACATTTACACTTACACACACACACACACACACACACACACTCACACACAGATTTACTTACACTCACACACAGATTTACTTACACTCACAACACAGATTCTTACATTTAACACTTACAACAACACACACAAGATTTACTTACACTCACACGACAGATTTACTTACACACGCAGATTTACTTACACATATAACGTATAATTTATTAAAACATTTTATGTTTTAATTAAACACGTACATTTATATTACTCATTCAAATATAACTAAAATTATTTCAAAGTTTCTTAAAACTTCTATAATAAACAATCAATATCTTTGACAAAGAATTTATATTAACTGTTTAATACTTTTTGTTTATAAATTTTATACTATCAAGTTTTAAAATAACTTTTACTAAAATTTTATGAAATTTAATTAAAAACATATATTTTACGTACCTTAAAGCATTAAATCAGTAAATCAGTAAGGTCAACCCCTAGCACCCCTCTACACCAAGCTATATGGCACGTTATGTTCTATTGATTACTGCTTACATCATCTTTCGCCATGTAATAAGTATAAAAAATAACAAATAAGTTCTTCTCTGCTAACATCACCATGTATTTTATTTAAAATCTTTGAAACTCTTATTTAAAAATACAATTATTCACTTACATTTATATTATTCGCACGATGTTTAATAATATTTCAAAGTTTTTTTAAATAATTCGATTTTCTTTATTCATTATTATTATTATTATTATTATCTATAGGAACATTGACAATCCATCACGAGGAAAACAACAACCCGCACTCCTTACAGATACGAAACTGAACCTCTCTCTGTAAAATTTGTTGAAATAACTACTTTAGGCCTAAAATTAGGATAATCCCTTTTTGTATCCCGGGGCGATTTAGACCTATTCCAGGTCAAAATATATTTCAAACCGACCTTTTTCTGTAAAATGTGTTGCAATAACTACGTTAGGCCTAAATTTAGGCTTAATTTAGGATAAGCCTTTTTGTATCCCAGGATGATTTAAGCCTAATACCAGGTCAAAGGTAATTGTCAACTAAAATATATTGTATGTTATTTTATTTTATAATTATATTTCAAACTGAAACAATGCTGGATCCGTAAGATCCTTTAAGCAGGTAAGAAGGAAATGGTTTCCTTACTTGTGATTGGTAGGAGTAATCCTTATCTCTTTATGACCTCGTATGTGATTGGTCGAGAATTTTTTTTATCGCTTTTTTGGTTTTACGTATGTAAAAACATTTTTTTTTCATATCCTGAACCTTACCTGTGATTGGATGAAATTATATTTGAGGATGCGTGTTTTAGACCCAAACTCATTTTAAAATTCATACTCGTTTTAGCTGTTAAGCCGGTGCACAAGCTCTCTGGTTTGTTAATAAAAGTGTTCTATTTTTACTAAGTGTATATCATGAATCACCTTAACAAGTATACTCAATACAAGACATTATCCAGTGGGAAATCAAGATCCCCGAAAGTGGGTTTCATTCTCATATAAAAGAAAACCCGATAGATTTGAATTTTTTAAGTGTGCTACCCAATCACCCTGTTATAATTCCAAGCGTATTTTCGTGAGTCCAGATGAATTACTTTGTATATGTAATCACACTGCGCTAGGCCTTACAGAAATGTAGAAACCAAACTCAGCTTTAAACTGGACCGAAACAGTTATTAGCCTGTGCGAAGAAACCAGCGATAAGCAACTTACTCTATCATTTTATAAACATCAAAACATAATCAGTTTGGAAGTTAGATTATGGGAGAGAAATAATGAAACAGCAGTATTTGAACCTACATCATTTGGATTCTACATTTCAGGCCTAGCGCAGATGAAATATATGTTGAGGTACGTAAGCGAATGTTAATACAGATGAAGAAGACATTTGTGTTATCTAATTACGTAACCGTAATTAAATTTCTAATTATACCTAGAATACTAAGTTTTTAAGATTATCCTTATTGATGATCCTACGCACATCATCGATCGCTTCCTAAGTTCTATAGACGTAAAGAAATTCATTTATCTACTTAGAAAACAATGGCAAGAAAGTATTTATGCAGGTGACCCCGAATGTAAATATACTATGATATCTGAGCGGGAACTTTTTACGTATGTGTTAACTGAATGTATTAATGAGACACGAAACTATATCATCGATAATAATATAAATGATTGGCATATTTGCAAAGATTTAGAGAATTTTAATATAAAATAATCATAAACATTATGTGTAAAATGTATGTGGAAGTTATATATAATAATATTCCTGTATTATATTTAATGTGAACCTTATATATAAACCATTGTAAATATATTTAACATTGTATATATTTAAATTTGGCCTTTATATATATATTATATATATATATATATATATATAATATATATATATTATATATATTATATAATATATATATATAATATTATATATTATATATATATATATAATTATATATATATATATATTATATATATATAATAATAGTAAATTACTGTAAAGATAATGATTTATTAAAATTTCTACTTATATAGTAAAAGTTTTTATTATCCTTATTTTTACTTTTTTAAATAAATATTTACATGTATTTAATTTTTATCCAATCACAGGTAAGGCTTAGGATATGAAAAAAACATGTTTTTACATACTTAAAAAACAAAAAAAGCGATAAAATAATTTTCGACCAATCACATACGAGTCATATAGAAGATAAGGATTTACTCCGTCCACTCACAAGAAAGGTAAACATTTCCTTCTTACGCTGCTTAAAGGATCTTACCGATACCAGCAGTTTCAGTTGAAAATTATTTATAAAATAAGATAATAACTATTGATTTTCTCGATTCTTGTCTATATGAAATTACCTTTTGACCTGGTATTAGGCTTAAATCAGCCTGGGATACAAAAGGCTTATCCTAAAATTTAAGCTAAATTTACGGCCTAACGTAGTTATTGGCACCACATTTTACACGCAAAACGGTCAGTTGAATACATTTTGAACCTGAATTAGGTCTAAATCGCCCGGGATACAAAAAAAGGATTATCCTAATTTTTAAGCCTAAAGTAGTTATTTCAACACCTTTTAACAGAGAGAGGTCAGTTTTCGTATCTGTAAGGCGTGCGGGTTGTTGTGTTTTCTCGTGATGGATTGTCAATGTACATAGATTAATAATAATAATAATAATATCAAGAAAATCCGAATTATTTAAAAAAAACTTTGAAATATTTTTAGTTTAACAATCGACGAATAATATAAAAGGTTAAGTGCATATTGTTTAATTTTTAAATAGAACTTAGTAAGATTTTAATAAAATACATGTTAAGTTAGCAGAGAAGAACTTTTGTTATTTTTATACTTTATACATGGCTAGATGATGTTAAGGCAGTAAATCAATCAGAAATAACGTGCATAGTTGGTTAGAGGGGTGCTAAGGGGCTGACCTTTACTGGATTTACCTGATTTATTGCTTTAAGGTACGTAAAATATATGTTTTTAATAAAATTTCATAAAATTTTAGTAAAAGTTATTTTAAAACTTGATAGTTATAAAATTTATAAACAAAAAGTATTAACAGTTAATAATAATTTCTTTGTTCAAAGATAATGATTGATTTATTATAGAAGTTTTAAGAAACTTTGAAATAATTTTAGTTATATTTGAATGAGTAATATAAATGTACGTGTTTAATTAAAACATAAAATGTTTTAATAAATTATACGTTATATGTGTAAGTGAGTGTGCGTGTGTTAAGTAAATCTGTGTGTGAGTGTAAGTAAATATGTGTGTGTGTTGTGTGTGTTGTGATGTAAGTAAATCTGTGTGTGAGTGTAAGTAAATCTGTGTGAGTGTAAGTAAATCTGCATGTGTGTGTGTGTGTGCGTGTGTGTGAGTGTGTGTGTGTGTGTGTATAAGTGTAAATGTAAGTGTCTATGGCTAAATGTAAGTGTCATAGTGAATGTGTGTATAAGTGTCATAGTGAATGTGTGTATAAGTGTAAGTGTGTGTGTGTGTGTGTGTGACCGCGTGTGTATAAGTGTAAATGTAAGTGTCCTTATGGGTAAATGTAGTGGACTTAGTGGATGTGTGTATAAGTGTCATAGTGAATGTGTGTATAAGTGTCATAGTGAATGTGTGTTCTAAATAATAATAACAATAGGCATGAAGTAAATAACACTAAGTATAATAATAAAAATAAAAAAATAAAAATAATAAAAATAATAAAAATAATAATAATAATAAAAATAAATAAAATAATAATAAAATAAATAAAAAGTATTAAAACAAAATAAAAAACATAATGTTAATAAATATATGAGTTAAAACAGTAAAACATGAGTTAAAGCAGTAAAGCAGAAAGTTAAAGCAGTAAAGCAGAAAGTTAAAGCAGTAAAGCAGAAAGTTAAAGCAGTAAAGCAGAAAGTTAAAGCAGTAAAGCAGTAAACAAAGCATACTAAATCCCTAAGGTGTTAGGTAACACCTCTATTTGATTTTACTGATTTACTGCTTTAAGGTATGTAATTATGCAAGAGTTAAAGCAGTAAAGCAGAAAGTTAAAGCAGTAAAGCAGAAAGTTAAAGCAGTAAAGCAGTAACACAAAAGCACACTAACCCCTAGGTGTTAGTTAACACCTCTATTGATTTACTGATTTACTGCTTTAAGGTACGTAAAGTATAAGCAGTAAAACAGGGAGTTAAAGCAGTAAAGCAGAAAGTTAAAGCAGTAAAGCAGAAAGTTAAAGCAGTAAAGCAGTAAAACAAAAGCATACTAATCCCTTAGGTGTTAGGTAACACCTCTATTGATTTACTGATTTACTGCTTTAAGGTATGTAATGTTAATGTTTTTAATAAAATTTCGTACAATTGTAGTAAAATAAAAATGTTTATACATCAGACACTCTGGTTTTTCTTCCTTACATACAATTTTTAAAATTTTATATTTAAAAGTATTAAGTAAAATATAAAAGATGTCCTGTAATGAGTTACAGTTTTAAGTTCGCAAAATGTTTTAATAAAAATGTTTAAGAGTCTGAAATAAAAATGAATGACTCATAATATATATTGAAAATAAAATCTTTGAAATGTTTAAGTATGAAATAAAAATGAATGACTCGTAGTATATATATAATATATATATATATATATATATATATATTATTATATTATATATATATATATTATATATAATATATTATATATAATATATAATAATATTATATATATATTATATATATATATATATATATATATATATATATATTATATATATATATATATATTTTCATTCTTGCGGGGATATTGCGCCTGCGGGCGCACGCGGCGGGCGGTAATATTGCGCCGCGGGCGCCCACGGCGGGCGGGAACGCGGCGGTCGGGGACGCGGCGGGTCGCACCTCACGCGGAGGCGCACGCTGGCGC
>JABUQX010021995.1:65000-70000 GCA_015478945.1 Trachelipus rathkii
AAATAACCTCCTATGTATATTACAGGTAGCGAAAAGATAACTGCTATGTTTCACAGGATGTGCCAAAAAATAAAATAACCTCTTATGAATTACAGGAAGCAAAATAAACACCTATGTTTTACAGAATGCGCAGTGACAACCATACCTTTAACAGGCTGTGAGAAAAGATAACCCCCTATATAGGTTTCATAGGATGAGCGAAAGGTACTCGCTATTTTACATGACGTGCGGAAAGACAATCCCCAATTTTATACAGGTTCTGCAACTAGATAATCCCTTATGATTTATAGCAAGTAAAGAAATAACCACTTATGGTTTACAGGATGTACGAAGAGACAACACCCAATTTACCTGGTTGTCTTAATGTGTGTGCAGACTTTCTAAATGAGGGATTTTCATCCCTCCACTTAAAATCTTGATATATTACGTAGACTCAAAATTTCCTAAAAATTGTTAAAAATGTTAAAAATGTTAAAAATGTTAAAAATGTTAAAAATGTTAAAAATGTTAAAAATGTTAAAAATGTTAAAAATGTTAAAAATGTTAAAAATGTTAAAAATGTTAAAAATGTTAAAAATGTTAAAAATGTTAAAAATGTTAAAAATGTTAAAAATGTTAAAAATGTTAAAAATGTTAAAAATGTTAAAAATGTTAAAAATGTTAAAAATGTTAAAAATGTTAAAAATGTTAAAAATGTTAAAAATGTTAAAAATGTTAAAAATGTTAAAAATGTTAAAAATGTTAAAAATGTTAAAAATGTTAAAAATGTTAAAAATGTTAAAAATGTTAAAAATGTTAAAAATGTTAAAAATGTTAAAAATGTTAAAAATGTTAAAAATGTTAAAAATGTTAAAAATGTTAAAAATGTTAAAAATGTTAAAAATGTTAAAAATGTTAAAAATGTTAAAAATGTTAAAAATGTTAAAAATGTTAAAAATGTTAAAAATGTTAAAAATGTTAAAAATGTTAAAAATGTTAAAAATGTTAAAAATGTTAAAAATGTTAAAAATGTTAAAAATGTTAAAAATGTTAAAAATGTTAAAAATGTTAAAAATGTTAAAAATGTTAAAAATGTTAAAAATGTTAAAAATGTTAAAAATGTTAAAAATGTTAAAAATGTTAAAAATGTTAAAAATGTTAAAAATGTTAAAAATGTTAAAAATGTTAAAAATGTTAAAAATGTTAAAAATGTTAAAAATGTTAAAAATGTTAAAAATGTTAAAAATGTTAAAAATGTTAAAAATGTTAAAAATGTTAAAAATGTTAAAAATGTTAAAAATGTTAAAAATGTTAAAAATGTTAAAAATGTTAAAAATGTTAAAAATGTTAAAAATGTTAAAAATGTTAAAAATGTTAAAAATGTTAAAAATGTTAAAAATGTTAAAAATGTTAAAAATGTTAAAAATGTTAAAAATGTTAAAAATGTTAAAAATGTAAAATGTTAAAAATGTAAAAAATGTTTAAACATGTTACAAGTGTTAAAGTTGTTAAAACTATTAACATTTGTTGCCTGGTGTAAATGTTTAAAAATTTAAAAATGTTAAAGTTAAAAAATTTAAATTTCAAAAATGTTAAAAGGATTTTTGAAATTAAAAAATGTTAAAAAGTAGTTAAGAAAGTTAAAAATGTTAAAAATTGTTAAAAGATGTTAAAAATCTTAAAAATGTTAATAATGAGAAATGTAAAAAATGTTAAAAATGTTAATAATGTTAATAATGTCAAAATGTCAATAGTTTTTAAATTGTTGTTTTTGTTTTGAATTGTTAAAATGTTAAAAATGTTTAAATGTTAAAAATGTTAAAAAAATGTTAAAAAATATCTAAAAGTTAAAAAGTTAAAAATTTTTTTTAAATATTTTAAAAATGTTAAAATGTTAAAAATGTTAAAAATGTTTAAAAATATTAAAAATATTTAAAAATATTAAAAATATTAAAAATATTAAAAATATTAAAAATATTAAAAATATTAATATTAAAAATATTAATATTAATAATATTAATAATATAATATTATTAATAATATTAATACTATTAATCATATTAAAAATAATTTAATAATATTAATAATAATTAATAAATAATAGTAATAAAATATTAACGTTAATATTAATATTAATTTTGAAATCTATGATTATATATTAATATTAATATTAATATTAATATTAATATTATAATAATATTAATATTAAATGATAATAATAATAATAATAATAATAATAATAATAATAATAATAATAATAATAATAATAATAAATAATAATAATAATAAAATAATAATAATAATAATAATAAATAATAATAATAATAATAATCATAATAATAATAATAATATAATAATAATAATAATAATAAAAACAATAATAATAACAACCACCACAATAAATAATAATAAGAGATCAAAAGAATAACTAATAATAATAATTACTCAAAATTCCAATAATAATAAATAAATAATAATAAATAATTATATAAATAATAATAACAACAATAAATTAATACTATTTGATAATATAAAGATAATATTAATGAGATGTAATAATAATAATAATAATAATAATAATAATAAATAATAATAAATAACAAACAAAATAATAATATAATATAATAATAAAATAGATAATAATAAATAATAAAATAATATAATAAAATAATAAA
Organism: Trachelipus rathkii; assembly: GCA_015478945.1. Lineage (NCBI taxonomy): Eukaryota > Metazoa > Arthropoda > Malacostraca > Isopoda > Trachelipodidae > Trachelipus > Trachelipus rathkii. Next base: position 67,655 of record JABUQX010021995.1, read on the forward strand.
ATAATAATAAAATAATAAATAAATAATATAATAATATAATAATAATAATAATAATAATAATAATAATAATAATAATAATAATAATAATAATAATAATAATAATAATAATAATAATAATAATATAATATAATAAATAATAATACATAATAATACATTATAATAATAATAATAAATAAATTAATAAATAATAATAATATTAATAATATTAATAATATTAATAATATTAATAATATTAATAATATTAATAATATTAATAATATTAATAATAATAATAATAATAATAATAATAATAATAATAATAATAATAATAATAATAATAATAATATTAATAATATTAATAATATTAATAATATTAATAATATTAATAATGATAATGATAATGATAATGATATTAATAATAATAATAATAAAAATAATAATTAAGTAATTAAATAAATTAAATAAATAAAATAAAATTAATACAAAAAAAATAACTAATGCATTTAAAACAGCTAACCATAAAAACTGCACAAATTTATCAACAAAAAAAATATTTACAAAACACACAGTCTTATATGCTTTCCCGAAAGGAAACATAAATGAGAAGAATTTTTCAAATTTTTAAATTTGGAAAAAATTTGTACAATTTAATCTGTAGAATTTGTTAAAGTTTTCCTCTGGTTAATGTTTAATGATCAATTGTGCAATCTCTAAGTTTAACAAGTTCTTCTTCTAAATACAAATCAAGTCATGCTTAAGATTTCCTTACACGAGTGATAGTCCGTAATTATTGATATATATATATATATATATATTTAATATATTATTAATATATTGTATATATATATATATATATATATATATATATATATATATATATATATATATATATATATATATTATATATATAATATATATATATAAATATAATATATAATATATATATATTTCTGCTTTTAATTTAGTTATCTGGTATTTATATATATATATATATATATATTATAATATTAGGTATTTAAATGTCAATTTAAATAAGTCTATATGTATATATATATATATATATATATATATATATATATATAATAAATGGAAATTAAAAAAATAAAATATAAATTTAAAAAATGAAGATTAAAAAACTACAAACAAATAAAAATTAAAAAGATTAATATATATATATACTATATATATATATATATATATATATATATATATATATAAATGGAAATTCAACAAATAAATAAATTAAAAAATGAAGATTAAAAAAACCGATCAAACAAATAAAAATTAAAAAGATGAAAAAATTTTAAAACTTAAAAATAATATAAACTAAAAAAAAGTAAAATGATAAAATGAATACACAAACACTCTCAAAAAGAAATAACGGCTGGATAAAAAAACAAATTTGAACTTCTTGAACTTATCTTCATATATGATTATATATATATATTATATATATATATATATTATAATATATATATATATATATATATTATATATATAAGTAGTTATATATATATATATATAGTATATATATATATTATGTATATAATTACAGATAACACCACCACTCACGGGCCGAGCCCTAATTATGGAAGTGTACTCCATTAAAGTTCGAGAGCAAGACAAAGCCAAGCCCATGGAGAGAACAGCCCACATTCTCCCACCCGAACCAGTTTGCCTAACCTGAGAAAGTCTAAGCTTAGCTTTGTTGTGGATTGTGCTCTAACTACTAAGACTAACGGTCGTTTTTTATAATAAATATAGAAATTTTATAAAAAGAAATTATTTATGTATTATTTATTATATATATATATAATATATATATATATTATATATATATCTATAATTATATTAATATATATATTATATATATATAGTATATATATATATATATATATATTATAAATAATATATATTACCAATCTTAGTCACTTACCACTATATTCAACCCATAAATATTAACAATTAATTAATAACAGCTATCACTATATCATTAATACTTATACTTAATCTACGTGATTAGATAATAGACTGATTCCAATCTACTAGCAGCCAATGATTTTTCTATGATTTAATTTTTCTGATAAATATATATATATATATATATATATAGTATATATATATATATATATATATAATCATATATATATATAATATATACTAATATATTATATATATAAGTATATATATAATATATATAGTAATATATAATATAATATATATAGTAATATATATTATATAATAAATATATATGTACATATATATAATATATATAATATAATATATATATATATATATATTATATAATATATATATATATTATATAATAATATATAATGAGTAATATATAGTAATATATATATATTA
>JABUQX010021996.1:0-2500 GCA_015478945.1 Trachelipus rathkii
GAGGATAGTTAGCCGAACTGTTAATGGTTTTATCACAGAAGAGGAAGAACATCAGCTATAAAGAGGATTTTTTTTTTTTTTTTTTTTTGTGGAGTGGGGCCATCCTTTAGATTCCCCCCCAACAAAAAAACAACAAAAAAAAACCAAAAAAAAAACACGATAAGCAGGGAATTTTCAGGATTGCTAGATGAGTATATTAGTTACTGACAGAAAATTTATTACACTAAATAAGATTTATAAGATTATTATTTCGGAGGGAGGGGAATTTATGCCGACCCCTTAATCTCGCAATTCACCTAACCCCCACCCCCCCACATACTACGTCATCGCTATTATTTTTTTTAATAGAATATAATTCTCGTCATCATCCTACAAAAGTTGTTTGTAACAAACAAGTTTTATTGAAAGTAAACTTTAATATAGAAACAATTTGACAACATAATTTTTTCTCATACTTAGACTAATTCTCAATCTTTATTTTATATATTTATTATAATATATATATTATATATATATATAGTATAATATTATATATTATATATATGTATATATATATTATCTATATTATATATTATATATATATTATATATATATTTAATATATATAATATATATATATTATATATATATATATATTATTAGTATAATAATGATTATTTAAAGTAGTGTAAAAAGGTTAATTTTTAATGTAATATTATTATATATATATATTATATATATATATATATATATATATATATATATATATATATATTATATTATATATTTGTTACATATTAAATATATATATTTATATATATATATTATATAGTATATATATATATATATAGTATATAATATATTATATATATATATATATATATATATATATATAATTATATATATTATATAAATATTATATATATTATACGAGTTTATATATATAACTTTTCGTTATTAAATTGTTTTATTAATGAAGTTTCTTTATTTGTTAATACTATCATTATTAATGTTTATTAATTTTATTATCATTATAAGTATATTATTATTATTAATATTATTATTCAGAATTATTATTATTATTGTTTATTGAACCCAATGCATTATTTAAGACGTATGATTTTTATTAATTATTATTATTATTGTTTATTGAACCCAATAGCATTATTATTATAAGACGTAATAATTATTATTATTATTATTATTATTATTATTATTATTATTATTATTATTATTATTATTATTATTATTATTATTATTATTATTATTATTATTATTATTATTATTACTATGTGTTGAATCTGTTTTTATACTGAAGTTTGGCCACTTATTCCTTTCACCTTCTCGTTTCTCATTGATCAAGGAACGACATTTGACTTCCTCTTATTGAATGAAACACGCCTCAGAACTCTATGTTTCGAAGACCTTTAAATATTCACTCTAATAGTAAATATGGAAATTACGCCCCTCTAGGTTTTATTTTATTGATACCTATTATTATTATTATTATTATTTATTATTATTATGATTATGATTATTATTATTATTATATTATTTAATTTATTATTATTATTCTTATATTCTTTTTTATTTTTATTAGCTATTATTATTAATTATTATTATTATTATTATTATTAATTTTTTTCTTCTATCTTTCTTTCCTTCAGCCTCTCCTCGGCTCCCCACAGTCCGGGTGTGGGGTGCGCAAGCATTCACAGGAAACAGAATAGTTAAGTAGAGGAACATGACCTAAGTTGAAAAAGAAACCCCCTATCCATACCATACCCTCATATGCTTAGGTGCGAACCCGTCGCAGCCAAAATCCACCCTAGAGCTTCACCAACCGCAACAGACCCCTACTGTGGTATTTCGTTAGTGTCGAGATTCATCCCCTGCCCACAATCATCATGCCACAAGCATGCCACCCAAAAACCCCATTCACTCCTAATATGCACTATTCCTCTAGCTTGATTCAAACTCAAATTCCTTTCTTTCAAATACTCTTTTGCTGACTCGATCCACTTTTTATTCGGTCTTCCAGCCGGTCACTTCCACACACACTCAACACTTTGCAACTGCTTTACCAATCAACAACAATCCATCCTCCCCAAATGACCAAACCACTTTAATATACTTCATTTATTCTCTCTTTTACTCCTTTAATCAAACCACACTACTTCCTAACAGTTCATTCCTCATGTTATCAATTATTCTCACACCTTACATGCCCCTAGGATTGTCCAACTGAACAGAATGCACCTTAGATCTGTACCTCTCATTGTTTCACTACTATACATTAACACCGGCAGCAACATACCCTCATGTAGAATTCAACGCACTCAAAATTTAGTCACCTTGCATTCATCAAAGGTCTAATTGCACAAGGAACCTTTCTACCGCTCACAACTTTCCTACTACATTCAGATTCATTCGTTCCCTTTTCATCAAACCTATTGCTAAGTATTTAATTAAATTCAGATAATTTTTATAGTTGACTACCACCCAACATGATTTCACACAGC
>JABUQX010021996.1:22500-25726 GCA_015478945.1 Trachelipus rathkii
GGAGGGTCTCCGGAACCCCCGCTCTTTGGTATTTGGGTGTCGCGGGGGTTCCTCCGCCCCTCCCCTACGGGGTATGGAAAACGTCCCCCCTCTGTCCCCCGTCGGCTAGAACCCCCCTACCTTGCCGTGTAATACCTTTACAAATTTTATTTTTAATAATTGTTATTATTAAAAATAATAATAAAAAAAATTAATATTAATTTTTTCATTTTCCTAACTAAACTTTTCGAGGATTCCAAAAATGTATTTATTTTAACTATAGCTATAGTACTTTTAAAGATAAAAAAAATACCGTATTACTTATTTGTTCACATTTTCCAAACTAAAATTTTACAGGATTCCAACAATGTAATTATTTTAACTGTAGGTATAGTAGTTTTCAAGATATGGCTTTCGTGATTTTGTCGTTGAAAGTGCAACTTCATATATATATATATAGGTGAAACTAATGAAGTTATATATATATATATATTATATATATATATTATATATATATATATATATATATATATATATATATATATATATATATATATATATATATATATATATATATATATATATATATGCTTCAATAAATGATTTAATATTAATAAAAAACACTTTAGATCAAAATCTTCCCACAAATTCACACAAAACGCCTTGAAAACCTTTCATAAAAAATAACATCCTAAATATAAAAATAATAAGCGATAAAATTATGTTAATGATTAAATAAGTTTAATGATACACAACAAAGAGACAAAAGAAACGACAATGAAGAGAATAAAATGAAAATAAAAAAAGGACAAATTAAAACCTCTTTATATATTTTTTGAGCTCCACACCTCAACAAAAACTCGGTAGGGTAAAGTAAAATTTTTCCTAAAATATGTTAGGGTAAAATAGGGGATTTTGTGATATAAGAATTTGTGACTTCAAACAAACTTGAGCCTATATATATATATATATATATATATATATATAATAGCTATATAGGTAAGTATAATAATATATATATAATATATATATATATTTATTATATATATATATATATATATATATATATAATATATATATATATATATATATATATATATATATATATATATATATATTATATATCTATATATATTATATATATATATATATATATATATATATATATATATATATATATATATATATATATATTCTGAAATAATTTAATGCGGTTATTCAGTTCCAGCGTGTTCTAAAGGATGGCTGCTGGAAAGGGTGGTCGGCTTCGAAATTGATGGTTACGACGATTTGATCCTCGAAAAAATCTCCTCAAGGATGAAATGCGCTGAACTATGCCTCAAGGAAAGAGGACTCCAGTGCAAAAGTGTCGAATTCAACGAAGTGTAAGAACCTTTTTTTTTCCTTTACACTGCAAAAAATGTCCCAAAGAATGACAAAAATAAATGAAAAAACATTACGAAAACAATTCAACAGCAAAAACACATACTATTTATAAGAAAGTAGCTTCGCTTATTTATTTTTATAAAAAAGAGAAAAATGGAAAAAAATTCAGAGTGAAATTTCCGTCACATTTTCGTTTGGGACATTTTTGGCACTTTATCTTTACTCCGTAGTTTTAGAAGTTAAATAATTTGGATTCTTTATATTAAAGAGAGTAAAATAATTGGCCTTAAATAATGCAAAATTTATTGGAACTATATTTAGGAATCTTTACCAGAAGATTCTCCAATAATAATCTTACAAGTACCATTTTTAGCAATATTGAAATTTTAAATTTTTTAAAGCTTAAATAAAATATATAACCGATAAATAAAATATAATTTATACTATTTTAAAATATGGTTTGTGAAGTTCAAAATCTGTTTTATATATAAACTTTTAATGAATTACGTTTCTATCCTAACAATTTATTAGTTATTATTTAACATCCAAGTATTATAAAAATTTGCGATGTCGGCTAATATTTGAATATATATATTTTTTGTCTTCGTATTTGCGTCTCCAAATAAACACACAAAAAATATGTATCGATCATACAACGATGAGTTTCGCAGTGTCTTTTGTTTCTGCGCTTCAAAAGATGCCGAAGGTTTTCAATAGTTTATGTATTAGCATTAGTAACTGGGTCAACGAAATTTTTGGAATGATTTACTTTTAAATATTTAAAATTGTATCCTTCTAATTTACTTATATTTGCATCAAACTTAAATGAATCACTAATAATTGTTCTCCCTCTTTCAATTTTATCTTTAATACAACCTATTAATGTATTTTCCGTTCTGTCCGGAACAGCAAACAGAAAGCCGTCTTTTGATTCATATGTACCGTAACCTAATCTAACGTAACTAAAACAAATCATATCTAGCCTAAGTCTTGGAAATATAATATTAAAAGAACGCGATATACATGCATAACAAAAAATAAACTTACTTCCGGAAGAAAATTATTGTAGTCCACAGCTGTCTTCTTAGCAATATGTAGTTCTTTGCAGTACTAAGTTAATAGATGTAAGTTCTTCACTCCGTGCATAAATAAATTTAGTAATCGTTACCAAAGGTAATCTGCAATTTTGTAATCATTTATCTTTCTTAACAAATATGCTAACATCAACGGGCAATCACCTTTCCAGACACCTCAAAAAAAACATATTGGGTATTATTAGAACACTTTTTATAACTTGGAATATCATACTTTTGTAAAAAAAAAATGTTTAGCGTCTTTTTCGTTTATAATATTTTCAAATAAAAGAAAGATGTTAACAGCTTTTGAACAATTACTCCCTCATATAAACCATTGACACTGTCATTATAAAGCTTCGATTCAGCTACTATACTTTGCTTTCAGTATTTTTGCTGCAATCTTCCAACAAGGTCCCTGTTTAGTATTAGATATATTATTTATTATTATTATTATTATTATTATTATTATTATTATTATATTATTATTATTATATTATTTATTATATTATTATTATTATTATTATTATTATTATTATTATTATTATTATTATTATTATTATTATTATTATTATTATTATTATTATTATTATTATTATTATATTATTATTATTATTTTAGTAGTAGTAGTAGAAGGTAGTAGTAGTAGTAGTAGTAGTAAGTAGTAGTACAGTGAGATATGAGGATTGCAAATAACTGTTTATGGTTTTTAAATCCCAATTTAGGAACGAAGCAATGCCGCTTTGAGTCGTCAAGACCCGCCGTTCACGAAACCTCTCAATTTTCCA
>JABUQX010021997.1:0-2500 GCA_015478945.1 Trachelipus rathkii
AATATATATATAATATAATATTTATATATTATAATATATATATATATATATATTATATATTATATATATATAATACATCTATATAATATATATATATAATATATTATAATATATTATAATATATATATTATATATATCATATATATATATATATATATATATATATATATATATGGATAAATGCAGTTTTTGATCAGGACTCGGCGTGTGCGTGCGTTATGCTTTGTCTAGCGAAGCAGAGTCAGTCGATTGGCTTTAGTCGCACTGGCTTGAGTAACGCTCATGGCTCATGTGTGGATGAGAGCACAGCGACGATTTCTTTTTAGTTTAAAGGCAATCTTAGGGATGCCGATTATAAAAATAAAATTCGATATCATCGGACTATTCGATATTTAAAAAAATATCAAATTGCTCTGATACTATCGGTCAAAAAATATCGATATATCGGGTTAAAAAATATCGTTTATATATTATTATATGAATATATATATATATATATATATATATATATATATATATATACTATTATATATATTTATATATATACTATATACTATATATATATATATATATATATATATAATAATATATAATATATGAATATATTATATAGTATATTATATAGTAGAGAGAGAGAGAGGAGAGAGCTCAGTGTTACTAAAATGTTTTTAATTAAATAAAACCTTTCCTTTTTTACACAAAGCTGAAATTCGAATTTTAGTAAGTCATAATTACAAAAAACGGACGTTATTGCCATAGAAGTTCATAAAAATATGCAAACATTATTCTTTCAAAATTATTAAATGTAAAAATATAAATAAGGTGAAAATGAAATAGAAAATATATTTAGGATTATTTTCAATTATATATATATAATATATAATATATAATATATACTAATATATATATATATATATACATACATCATATATATCGATACCTAGACCACTAAATACACATAAGTACCATACTATCACCAAAATACCAAATAAATACGGATATACTATATAATGAAAACCGACAATATATCAAAAACAATAAAAACCCGAATATTAAAAGAGGATGACTCCGTTTATAGGGTGGAAAATTTTCGATAAGAAAAAACAATCCGGAATTTCTTGGTAAGTATTATTCTTATCTATCTGTCCAGCCAATTCCTCTATTGATTATCATATATTTTTGCATTTATCTATGCCACCCATAATTCCTATATTTATTAGGTTAAATTCTTGCTATTGTAAAATTATAACAATATTTCTATTGTGATTATGACATTTTTAAGAAGTAACAAAGCGTTATTATTATTATTATATTATTATTATTCATTATTATTATTATTATATTATTATTTATTATTATTATTTATTATTGTATTATATTATTTATAATATTATTAGCGGCACTCAGTAAACTTTTGACTACATTCTCTCTTCTCTCTCTCTCTCTCTTCTCCTCGTCTCTCTCTATATATATATATACTATATATATATTATATTATATATATATATATATAATTATATTACTATAATATATATATATTATAAATATATTATATATAAATAATATATAATTAAATCAATTTAATGTGTAGTGTTACTCGCCTAATTGATTATAACAAAGAGAATGTAACTAAGAAATGCCAAAGTCAACAATATAAACAATTTTGTACTCTAAAATTAACCACACATACACAATCTATGCTATTCGATTCGATCACGAAGAGTCACCTTTTTAATAATTAATTGAAATTGAACAATTTTTTTTATTTTATATAAAAACGTTTATATATTTATTATTTAAATATTTTCATTCATTTGAACCAATTTTCGCAAAAAATAAGAGAAGGTTATATTATCGGTAACATTATGAAATTTGTAAAGATCGATCGTTTCTAATAATTCAGTGCATAGATACGCGCAGCCGCGAGATTATAGGAGTCGCCTTGATATACTAAATAATTAAAATATATATAATATATATATTAATTATATACTAATATTATATTTTAAAATTAAAAATATTATACATAATTGAAATGTTTTACAAAAAATATACGGGACAATATATATATATATATATATCATATATATATATATATATATATATATATATATATATTACTATATATATCACATATATATAACTTAAAATATATAGCTATAATATATAGTATTATTATATATATCTTATATATATATATACCTATATTATATAATATACTAAATATATATATATATATATATATATAATATATATATATTTATATATATATATATATATATATATATATATTTCTTTTTTTAAAAGTAAACAACTAATCATGGCCCTAAATTAGCAGTGAAGGTGGTTTTACAGAGGGAATAAAGCTTCGAGTAAGGTAGAAAATCTTCGCATATAAACTTAAACATTTCTTATTTCAGATTAAAATAAAATTTAATTAAAGATTTATACCTATAACATCAAAACTAGTATTGTCCTGTATTATATAGTATACCTTCAT
>JABUQX010021997.1:7500-10000 GCA_015478945.1 Trachelipus rathkii
AAAAAATTTCAAAAATGAAATATCTCGAAAAATACGATACTTTCAGAAAAACACCAATTACATATTTGGAAGCAGCATATAAAGCTTAACAAAAATGTATAAAACAAAAGAATAATAAAAACACACTGGTGCGCGCAAGACGACAGATTACAGAAGGGACGATCTCCATACCCCGTAGGGGAGGGGTGGAGGAACCCCCGCGGACACCCCAATTACCAAAGAGCGGGGGTTCCGGAGGGGACCCTCCCCGAGGGGGGGAAATAGTCCTACCCCGTCGTTCCATCTGCCATCTTTGCGGTTTTCCTTGGGTATTCCTTTAGTTAAAAAAAAAATAAAAATAAACTGACGGAGCCGTAAAAACGTAACAGGTCCTATATATTTTTGAATCATTGTCCGTCACCACTTAAATTGATTGTTAGGTTCATATACTAAAAAAAAAAAAACAAAAGACAAAAAAAATATCAAAACTGACGGAGTCGTAAAACCATAACAGTATATATATATATAATAATATAAGCTAAAATTATATGATATTATACATACTGTAAAGTAAAGTAGATTTTTCATTTATGTATTCATATGGATATATAATATAATATATATATATATATAGCTATTTCAATCTTTCGTCTGAGCTTCGATTTATTTTTGAAAAAATCATCGATATATCGATAAATTTAAAATCAATCAGATATATCGATACTATATATATCGAATGTTAATCGTTTCTGCGTTAAATAAACAAAAAATCGCCTATTTCGGATTTTGACCTTGTAGGATTAAGTTGACTTCGCTTGTGCTGTGCAAACTTAAATTAAAGATTCTATTATATTCTATTAATGAATTTTAAATATTAATCTATGTTATTTAAATACATCATTTATAATGAGAATGGCTTTAAAAGCCTTCCCTAAAGCATTTTCATTGCCTTTTACAAGACACCCAAAGCAGGTAACATAATATAATGGCAAATTTTTTAGGGAAATAGTACAATTTTTATATTCTAATGACGAAAGATTCAAACTAACTAGGGGCAAGTTTATATATATATATTTTTAGAATATATATATATATATATATATACATATATATACCTATATTATATATATATATATATAATTAATACGTATATATATATATATATATTATATAGTATATATATATATATATAATCCTGACCATATAGGGGGCTTCGGCTCGAAGCTCCCTAAAAAGGAGTTTACCCTTTTTAGGGGGATCGAGCCGATGGGGGACGGAGGAGGGGGGACGTTTCATACCCGGAGGGGATGGTTGAAGGAACCCCCGACGACACCCAAAGACCAAAAGAGCGGGAGGTTCCGAGAGACCATCCCCGGAGGGGGATTAGTCCCCCCCGTCGTGTAGTTCCCCAGAAGGCGAGAGACCCCGACTCCTTCCATCGGGGGTGGTCTACCAGTGGGTATTCGTTAGTTTTACACACCCCAACACTCGCGGCGACCACATGGGTCAAAGTATTTTTTTTTTCTGTGCCATGCATATGCAACAATGTGTATGCCTTACTGTAGGTGCTGTTGTTCTCTAGTTTACATGATATCACGTTTAGACACTAACATATATAATAATATAATATATTATATATATATATATATATATTATATATAATATATATATATATATTATATATATATATATATATATATATATATATATATTATAAAGTATATATAACTATATATATATATGGTTAAACTGTAGACAGCGACCCACACATTTGAGACAAAAATTTTCTAAGTTTCAAAAAAAATTTCTAGTCAGAAAAGTTAGTTAAGTAGGTTTTTTAGAAAAATTGTTTTTTCAGTGGCAGCTTCTGGCATATAATTCCAGAAGCTCCCCCTTACCATTAAAGAATTTTCTTTCAAAAACTTAACTTAACTTTTCAGAACTTAGAAATTTTTTTGAACTAGAAAAATTTTCAGTCTCCAAAATGTTGGGGTCGCTGTCTACAGTATTACCTATATATATATATATATATATAATATATATATATATCATATATATATAATATATATATATATATTTCATATATATATATATATATATTATAATATAATAATATATATATATATATATATATATATAATACTATATATATATATCCAATACTCGATATATCGATATAGTTCGATATATCGAATATCGAAGCTCAGACGAAAAATTGAATTTATACACTATATATATATATACTATTTATATATATATATATATAATATATATAATATTATATATTAATATATATATAATATATATATATATACTATATATATATCTAGATATATATATACTAATATATATAATATATATTATTATATAGGAACTTGTCCTTTAAAGGGAAGTTAACTATATATATTGAACGAACGATGTAATCGATATTTTTTCGATTATTTCAAATAGAGCGTCAGAGTTACCAAAAACATTATTTTTTTTTTAACATAAAGGAATTACCCAAGATTAAATAGCAAAG
>JABUQX010021997.1:17500-22500 GCA_015478945.1 Trachelipus rathkii
ATAACCAGGAGACATAACACTACCCTGTCTCACGCCGCTATTAATACTAAAACCAATCACTTTTTGACACCATTTATTCTAACGCCTCACATCCGTCACACACATATCTAATTCCATTCCAATCCTAACACCAAGACCATATATCACTAACACCTGCCATAGAGCTTCCCTATTAATCCTATCATACGCCTGTTGCAAATCCATAAAACCTAAATACAATTTATTCTTCTTCTCTTTCATATATAAGCTTAATTTCTGAAGACATCTTTTTTAATTATATCTCGTATTTCAAATCTTTCCTTCAGTCACTCGGACGCACTCTTTCGACCAAAACTACCAGCATATATCTTCCATTACAACACTCAAAAACTAATTTCCCCTATAATTCCTAAAGTTACCCTTATCCCCTTAACCTTTACATAAGGGTACTATTACTGCTCTCCTCCAATCCCAAGAAACTATACCCTCTATAAACGCTTTGTTACACAACTTCCAAATCCCAGTCAATCACCATCTCGCCTTTCCGTTCTTGGATCAATTTCCCGAGTAAATTTCATTCTATACCTGCGGTTTACATTCTTCAACTTTCTCGCTCTACCCATTACCTCCTCTTCTAATAACCTCATCCCCAAATACCTATTCCTTCTCGCACATCAAACCTCACACAACATTCACTACTTACCTCTTCATAGCCACTGTTATTGCAGAATTTTGAAGTGTTCTTTTCCACACTCCCTCAATCCATTTCATCAGTTACAAAGCACCATCCCTATTCATTATTCTGAGCAGGATTCCTTTATTCTTATTCTTAACCTTTCGCGCTTCCTTCTAGAAGAACTTCCTATTCCTTGAAAGTCCCCATTCATCCTCTTTCCAAAATTTGTTCATTTACCTCTTCTTTTCTCCCACGTATGTACCTTTTAGTATTTCTTTTTTCTCCTTATATAATTCGCATCTTTATTTTGAAACTTCATCATTTGCTTTTAGTACATTCAACTACGCTTCCTTTTTTACTTTTAACAGCTTGCATAACACCTCTTCATTCCACCACTCACTGTTAACATTCTTATTCCTACTAGCACATTCACATACTTCTTTTGGCACTGCTAAACAATTGCTTCCCTTTCATTTGCTCCCATATTTGTTCAGTTTCAACTTGTTCACAATCAACTGATTTACTGCGAGCGCTCTGTAATCTTATCCTTATTAACCTTGATTCACCTTAACTTCTCACTCTTAATTTTACCCACCTCCTTCCGTATCACCTTCCTCTTAATTTTACATAGAACAACATAATGATCCGATAATCCCATTCCTAAACCCCTCACTGATTTAAAATCCAACACATACTTCAACATCTACTTCTTCAACCAACACAAAATCAATCATACTTTTCACTTCGCATACCATCTCTACCTACACAACTCTAGTATACTTATGGATTCTCTTGTGTTAAAGAAAGCATTACTTACACACATACCTCTCTCCTCACAGGAATCAATCACCTTCCTACCATTCTCATTTTCTCCCGACACCCCAAAACCACCTGTTATACCATTCCTTTTTGATCACCTATCCAACCATTCAGGTCCCCCAATACTATCAATTTGAAGCTCCTACTCACCCCATCAAAACATCATTCAGATTATCCCCAAAAAATCGTACTCTCCAACATTTCCCTCAGATGGACCATACGTCACAACCACACATACCTTGACCTTTTAAACTTAAATTTAACCATTAGAATTCTAGGACTCACACACACAAAGTCTACCATAGCTCTGTACCACAAGTCACTCCTCATAATTTGCAACTCTATAATATATATATATATTATATATATATATATATATATATATATATATTATATATATATATATATATATATATATATATATATAATATATATATAATAATATATTAATATATAATATATTATATATACCTAAATATATTATATATTACAAGTCACTCCTATATATATGCATACTCTATATATATATATAATATTATGCTTCCTCTGGTCGGCAAAGGCCGGAGGTCTACCAAATTCCACGAAAGTGTGAAAAGTTCCCAAATTGAAGCCGATTTAAAGTTTAAAGGTCGACACGCCCCGTCAAGAAGCGTTTGAAGTGTACAAGTCAAAGGTAGTTGTGAAAATAGATAAAAGGAAGGGTGTGTGTGTTTTAGACGTTACCAGTGGAGTTAGTACATGAGAGATTGAGCATATCGGTTAAGTCTGGGGTTGGAGAATTGGATAGAGAAGGATGAAACTGTGTAGAAATGCTTGTCACACGAACACTTCTCATTTGAGAAGGTATGCGACTAGAGAGTTCAGAGGAGCTGTGTGTGTGTCTTTGTGTGTGTGTGTAGGTGTGTGTGTGTGTGTGTGTGTGTAGGTGTGTGTGTGTGTGTGTTTGTGTGTGTGTGTGTGTGTGTGTGTGTGTGTGTGTGTGTGTGTGTGTGTGTGTGTGTGTGTGTGTGTGTGTGTGTGTGTGTGTTGTGTGTGTTTTATGTAGGTGTGTGTGGTGTGTGTGTGGTGTGTGTGTGTGTGTGTGTGTGTGTGTGTGTATTAAATATCGATAGAATAAAGAGTGACGCAACAATTCGACGGTTGGAGTTAGACTGGAGAGAGTAATAAAGCTGATAATACGACAAACCTTAGATTCCACATGCAATTACTATTTCTAAACAAAATAACTTGAATCCAATTCATCCCGGTTACATTATTGCTGGGAATTGCAAAAAAAAATTGCACTCAACCAATAAACAAACCCACATCATTGCAACAACAGCTGGGTTTTTGATTTTGACTCTTATACTCAAATACATACTCATGAATCTAGCATGTGGGGCATTAATCAATCCCTGATTAGTATAGTTTTAATTAAATCTAGCTTGCAATATTGTAACTGAGCCAGTTCACTCTATTCACGGTTAGTGGGGCCCTATTTTAATTCTTTCAACAAAGACTTTTATTAAACTAATATAGACTTTTACAAAGTGGAATCATAAAATGCAACTTGGTGTAAATAGCATTGAAATTGCATCCCAGTTAAAAATGAAGTAGAAATTGTTAATCTTAATTATCATTAACATTAATTAAGCAATCAAATTGTCCAAGACCAATCTCCATCATTAGAGAAGCTATGAAATTGAATTGCAGTCTTACAATTATAGGATATTACTCCAGCTAAATCGCACAAAGTTGGGATGTGATTAAAGAATTCAATAGAACAATTAGTGAGTAATAACGTAAGTTTATAGTTATACAATAGCCCGATAATTAAAAAGAAAGTGGAGGGTCAGCGGAAGTGGGGGGGGGAGGGGAGTTGAAAATAAAATGAGAAGTCCTAGACTCCAACTATTCAAGTATAACTATATTCAGGAACCACCTCAAGTAATGATGATTAGTTCATAGAAGGACAAATGACTAACCATAAACAGAGAAACCAGGTAGAGTGATGTGAATAGTTTCTGAAGTTAGTCACAGAAGAACCACTAACTTAACCGTAGAAATATGTTCGGTTTGAGAATCAACGTCGTTCTTCCATGATTCCATGAAAGATCACGAGAAAATGCACCACAGACAATACTAAATATACTGGATAGTTTGAGCTGTACGTTTTATGTCGAGTAAAAGAAACTGAATAAATTCAGTTTTTGGGGTATTTAAAATAACTGCTTTATTCCTTCCTAGTTAGACTAGTTAGAAGCAAAGTTGCCCCATGCCAATAGTATATATATATATATATCAATATAAATATATATATATATTTATAATATAATAACTATATATTATATATATATAAGTACTAATATATATATATAATATATAAATAAGTCTATATATATATAATAATATATATCAATATATATAAAATATATTAATATAATATACTGTATAGTGAAGTATATAAATATTCTGTAGAGAAAAATAAATTATTTTTAAATATTTAATTTTTGAATAAATAATTTAATAAAATTATTAAAAATTATAAATATAAGTAGATTAATAATAATATAATATATATATATATATAATATATAATATATAAAGTATATGTATATAAGATATAATATATATACAAAAGCTACGTGGCCTCAATCGATGAGAAGACGACAGAGTCCAATGGCAAGGAGCGGCGGGATCGATTCGGTAGTCCGAATACTAGGTAGAAATTACTAGAAAGTTCCCCAGCTCCTAGAAGTAAGGGACATGCCGTGAAGGTGTTGAAATTTAATTTTAATATATATATAATAATATTAAAATTTGTTGACATATTCATAACAATATATAGCATATTGTAAAATGCAACCTATATATAATTTAAATATATATTCTATTATATATATATAGTATATATATAGTATAAAATATATATATATATAATATTAGTAATATACAGGTGGTAGAATTGACTGGAATGAAAAGACCAAAGGATTACTATTAGGAGCTTTTACTATGGATACATTTTTACGAATGCATCATCTGCGACGAATCTTTTCCAGATAATTTATTAAATAGTTTGAATAATATTTGAGTGTAATTGAAAACTCAACTTATTAACTCTTCTAACCACAAGTGGCAGCCAGAGTGTCCCCAATTCTTCTTTTTATTCTGTTAATAGTTTATCGAGCATTGAATGGAAGATATATGCTGTTATAATAACTATTAATATAAAATATAATTTATATAAAAAAAATCTTTTTTTTATTAAATATTTGTTAAATATTATAACAATTATATATATATATAATATATATAATATATATATATGCATTTTTATATAGACATTCCTTAATTATATTGGTTTCCTTATTCAAATTGGCCTCGTTGAATCATAATTAAGGGTCAAAATTTATGGTTTTTTAAAAGTGGAAATTTCGACTTTTCTCGATTTTTTTTCCAGCTACGGAGTACAAACTGGTACCATTGTAATGAAAAAATTATACTGAATTTACTGATATATATTTGATTATTGTACTAGCAATTAGTT
>JABUQX010021997.1:27500-32500 GCA_015478945.1 Trachelipus rathkii
ATAAAATTTGGTGAACATATTATGTCTGGTGATGTGCAGTCTGTTTGGTTGGTTTGAGGTGGTTTCTAGAAAGGCACTAAACACCCTGTTTTTGCATTGTTTAAGATGTTCAGGTTTACAAGATTGGCTATGATGTGGGTTCCTAACTATTCGATTCGTTCTATGTACAATCCGAGACACATAAGTAAGGGTTAGGCGAGCGTGTGCGAAAGTCGACAACACACATACTATTGAGGTCCTTAAGAGAAGCTGCGTGAATTTCTCTTTGCGATCGAGCATTATGTAGTATATCATCTTCAAGTAAATTCATCTCACTGGGGGACATATGTGGTTGAGAAGTCGAAGTTACGCGGGAAATTCGGGTTATGAAGGTTTATATGAAACTTAGCAAATATATTCTGTATATATATTATTCATTTTATTTTTTTTCTCTTAATAATATTTATTTTTTTCTCCTCATAATATCTCAGAGAGATGAAAGGAACAGTGAGTCAACTTTTTTGCTATAGGTGAGTGTACCATCCATGATATTAAAATTTATGCTCAAGGGCATCTGAGCATCACGCATAATACCCTTTACGACGAGAAGCTCGTAAGATCTTTCAAACACTCTCGTTGTATATGGCTCAGCAACGTCACGCATTAGTTTCGGCAATAAGAGGAGTAATCCAGTAAAGATGTCTAAGGTAAATTAACCGGCGTATCAGTGGATCCGTGATACAAATGAGACGTCAATAGAAACCAATCATCAATTAGTTTCGTGTTCATGGTTATTACTCAATCCTGTGGCTAGACAGACATTCTAGTATCATGGCTTATGTGTATGCTTGTCAGTTGCATTTATAGAAAGGACTTCCTATTTGTTTCAACATTTGGGTTTTCATTTGTGTAAAGTCCATTTATAATTCCATCCTTAAGATGCACTCGGTATTGGGCATTTTTGAGATCAACCTTTAAGTATATATTGAGGTAATTTTACTGTATTGCGAGGAATGTAATACGACTTTTTCCAATATTGGTGTTGTTTTCCATTCACACTATCTACTCTACTATCTAATCTATTCTATCTATTTGCTATCTATCTACTCTATCTATCTATTATTCTATTCTATCTATCTATCTATCTAGTTATCTATTTATCTATTTAATCTATCATCTATTTATTTTATCTATCTATATCTATTCTTATTTATTAGTTATCTATTTATACTATTTAATTCTCTTCTATTGTTATCTATATATCTTTTTCTCTATTTTATCTATTTCTCTCTATCTCTCTATTCTCTATATCTATATAATCATTACCCTTTCTCTCTCCATCTGCTGGCTCTTCTCCTGCTATCTCTTCTATCTATCTATCTATCTACTCTATCTATCTATCTTTCTCATTTGTTATCTTTATTTATTTTCTATATTATACTATATTATCTCTATTTAATTTTCATCTTCAATATGCTGGATCCCTATTTAGTTGCCATACAATAGAAGGATTCATCATCTTTCTTGGTTTAGATTTGGTTATCTGGTATCGTACCAGAGGTTTAATTAATTAAAATCTCTCAACGCAAGATACGCTCTGTATCCTGATATTCGAGTCACAATATTTATTCATTTTTAAGTTCATAAGTCAGCAGAAAAAGGTTAGATGACAGTATTTTGGTATCTGTTTATTGCCTCCAATTAAATTTGCTGTACGAGTTTAACAAGTCACAGAACAATTTTTGAATACCTAATCACAAAAATTCAATTCATTCTAATACCAAGAAAATTAAATATATTTTGATATTAGAGATAGACAGAATTAGGCATGTAACTAGTGAATCTGGAACCGTCAGCTTGCAGTGTTAAATCATAAAGAAATATGTGGGAAACTACAGGAATATTAATTATAATGAATAGGCGAGGAATAGTCGTGCGTTCTTTAATATTTAAAGGATAAAACTATGGCAAGAATTTTATCCATTTATTCCAATTCTTATTTTAATTGAATGGGACCACATATTCACTTAAGTTATAAAAAACTATAAACCTTCTATAAACTTCCTGGAGATAATCAGCCTTCCCGCTGGCCTATAATTTTATTAATTCTTCAAAAAGAAATCCACTACATTCGCCTGTTAGAATAAATGTAATTGTTAAATTTTATAGTTCGAGATATAGATATTTAGAAAGTTATATAGGTATGAATTAATTTTTTATTAAAGTTTAAAGAATTATAATTTGAATTATATTATAGTGATGCTACTTATTATGATTATAATTTTAATTACATTATTTTATTTTATTTATAATTATACTTTTGTTTCTAAATTGTTCTTAAATTTATTTAATCAATAAGTGAGATTATGACATTTGTGATGGCTGTAACATGTATTATAATTTCTGGTTATTATAATTTATTTAATAGTCTAAGCTGGATTTTTAGTGGGAGAGTTTTGCTCATTGGATTTTTTTATTACTCTATTTTATTGTGTATTGTTCGAGTTTAAAATTTTGGAGTCCTTTTTGTTGTAATTTCCTCTCACATTCGTACGAAATAACCTCATAAAGATGGACATCGGTTCTTGCGGATCTCCATGTAGGATGATCGAATTTATCTTCCCTTTTTATCTCACCCGGGAAGAGTCGATTTAGGAGAGTAAGAGGATGTTTAGAGAGATTAAACGCGTTATTAGACATTTTTTTTATATAGTAATCCTCCATTTAGATTATATTTTAACCAATCCGGATAATTAATATTTTACTGAAGTACTCCATTTTGTTAATGTTTAATCCTTCAATTGTATAAATTTAAAGAAACACAAAAAATATAATATAATATATTTTTATAGTTTGAATATTATCCTAGATTAAAAAATGATTTTCTTTCCTATGGTTAGCTCCAGATTCTAATATTATTAAATTATATAGAAGTTTAATAGTGCTATAGAATACAAACAGAATCTAAAAGAATTAAATTTTAATTAGTAAATAAGAAATTAAATAACTAAAGTATTCTTAATTTTTTTCAACGTCTCCCTTGGTCGAATTTAAACTCCCCACCCCATTAATAATAATAAGAATAATAATATAATTATACAAGTATAGTGTACTTATAATAATAATAATAATAATAATAATAATAATAATAATAATAATAATAATAATAATAATAATAATAATAATAATAATAATAATAATAATAATTAATTTTCTTCAGAAAAAAAATTCCCTGAACATTGTTATCCAAAGCCAATTACCGACAATATTTACAGAATTTTACCAGTTTCCAATGTTCAAAAACATTATCATTATCATTATCATTATATTTATTACTATTCCAGGATAAACAAAAAATTCCATGGATGTCAATACTTAAATCTAAGCAAGTTTGGATAATTTGTCTGGCACAATTTGGGACTAATTGGATTCATGTTATTTTTACGGTTGAGTTACCAACGTACCTTGATAAAGTTTTAAATATCAATTTAACGACGGTAAGATGTAACTCCTAACATATGCAGCGGGGTTTGGTTTTCTTTTTACTCTTTAATTAACATTATTTTAATCAAATATAATCTTTAATCTAAGCTAATCTTATATTTAACATTGTTTGCTAATTTTTCCATTCCAAATAATGTCATATTAATTTTTGCCAGAGAAATATCCTGCATACACAACAAAGGAAAACGTCTTTGATTTTATAAAGCGAGAATATCTTGCTTATTTTGATATGAAGTTTTGAGACCAATATAAGCATTTGGTTCCCCATAGGGTTTGCAAATCCAATGTACAGGGACTACAACAGTAGAAAACGGAGATGGGAGAAATTTAAACTTGCTGCGATTGTCGTATGGAGAGAAACGTTAATCCATTGATTAATCCGTTAATTATTTTTATGAAATGAATGTAAAGGGTTTCAAACACTACAAGAAACATAAGTGAGTGGGTTTGGAATCATCAAGACATACACCACAAACAGAACCATTCACGAACCTGTATTTACCAAATTCATGACGTAAGAGTACAGCACTGGCAACAGCATTGGAAGTGAATATGAAGGAAGCTTTTCAGTGCCCGAGCAGTTTTGTCAAAAAGAATTCAATTATCTAGTGGTACAAGACCTCACCAGTCTGTTAAAGCAAGAACCTTAACATTCAAGAAAAGAAACGAAAAAAGAATGTCACTTCATCAGCTATTCACTATTATGATAACGATAACATCATTAATATCACTCCTTCACTTTGAAAGGCATTTCACGCACTTTCAAATAATCGATGCTAGAATACGGCCTTGATTTAACTTCTCTTTGATATTTGTCGTATCTCTAAACGGAGCAGAGAAAACGGTCACATTTTAAATGCCTCCAAAACAGTTAATGCGTATAACTACTCGACATAATCTTCCAGACAACTATATTATCTCCATTAAAAAGCATACAACTCGAGCCATCCTTGTTTTTAATATTCTAAACATTTCCTTTTCTCTTGATCTTTTTTGAATAATTACATTATTTTTCTCTCACTGAAGAGGTTTCTAAGAGGTAAGGTATTCTGAGTTTTCAGAATTTTTTTCTTCATGCCATCCCAACAGATTGCATCATCGCATGTCTTGGGTAGTTCTACTCGCACAACCTTTTTTGAAAATATCGTGTCTAGGGTCTTTCGATTTATCAGTTCTCTTGCTCCTCTCACTAGTACTCTCTTTTTTTTATCGCAGTCAAACTATTGCATTGCTCTTCTAATTTCATCATTATTACAACGAACTTTTTAGCCGAATTTTTCTAATCGCATAGCCGCCACCTTTTGGAACTGTAATCCAACAGTTTCATCTTTCCTCCGTCCCAATACACAAACCAAGACTCAAATCATAAGTTATGTAACATGTACCCAACATGTACTCAAGAAATAAAGTATAGAACACACTTCTTCATTCTATTTTCCCCTCTTTTTATGGATCAAACAATATAAAAAACGTATATCTCTTTATGTCGACACGATTTCATGTGTGCATTGGATCTT
>JABUQX010021998.1:2500-5000 GCA_015478945.1 Trachelipus rathkii
AATAAAATAAAGTAATAAAAATAATAATAATAATAATAATAATAAAAATTAATAATTAATAAAATCATTAATAATAATAAAATAAGTAATAATAATAATAATAATAATAATAATAATAATAATAAATATAATAAATAATAATAAAATAAGGATAATAATAAAAAAATAATAAAAAAATTAATAGTAATAATAATAAAAATAATACATAATAAAAAAAATATATAATAATAATAATAATAAATAATAATAAAATAATAATAATAATAATAATAATAATAATAATAATAATAATAATAAAAAATAATAATAATAATAATAATAATAATAATAATAATAATAATAATAAAATTAATAATAATAATAATAAAATAATAAATAATAATAATAATAATAATAATAATAATAATAATTTAATAATAATAATAATTATAATAATAAAATAATAATAATAATAAAAAATAATAATAATAATAACAAAATAAAATAATAATAATAATAATAATAATAATAAAATAAAATGAATAATAATAATTAATAATTAAAATAATAATAATAATATTAATAATAATAATAATAAAATAATAATAATAATAATAAAAAATAATAAGAAAAAAATAATAATTAAATAAAAATAATAATAAAAATAAATAATAAAAATAATAAAAGAAAACATAATGTTAATAAATATATAATGTAAAGCAGTAAAGCAGTAAAGCTGTAAAGCAGTAAAGCAGTAAAGCAGTAAAGCAGTAAAACTATCCCCTCAAATCCCTCCTAACCCTACCTAATCCTTTGTGCTAAGCACAGGCCGCTAATTGGGGATTTTTTTTTAAACTTTGGGTTTTTACTGTTTTAAGGACTGAAAGTATAATGTTTTTAATAAACATTTCGTAACAATTTAGTTAAATAAAAATGTATTCATGAACAGACCACTGTGTTGTCTTATTACATTACAATTTATAAATAAAAAAGTATTAAAACAATAAAAAAAATATAAAAGAAAACATAATTTTAATAAATATATGATGTAAAGCGGTAAAGCAGTAAAGCAGTAAACAAAGCCTTACTAATCCCGCTGTTGCTAGGCAGTTGAGCTATTGATTACTGTTTTACTGCTTAAGGCTTAATGAGTTACAGTTTTTTAATAAAAAATGTTTAAGTTCGAGCGGTAATATTGCGCCTGCGGGCGCACGCGGCGGTTACGCGGAAATATTGCACCTGCGGCCGCACGCGCGTTTACTGGAAATATTGCGGCCTACCGGGCCACGCAGCGGCTTACCGAAATTATTGCGCCTGCGGGCGGCCGCGGGGGTTACGCGGAAATATTGAGCGTGCGGGCGCACGTGGCAGTTACGCGGAAATATTGCGCCTGCGGCCGCACGCGGCGGTTACATAAAAACATTGCGCCTGCGGGCGCACGCGCGGTTTCGCGGCGGGGGTTACCTGCGGACGCGAACTCGGAAACTTTTGCGTTCACTGCCCAAATGTGTAACTCTTTAGATATATATATTCTGTCGTGCTAGAAGGCTAGAAAAAGCTAACTCATACTAGGAAGAGCCTAGCAACTTATAATGTACACCAATCCGATTCCACATACCTTATAACCTAGCGTAGACACATATTAGATCTATTCTAGCTCAGGAAGGCTAGAAAGCTTAAAAAAGTGCACCAGTGCACAATGTGACACTCAGTGAACTATTGGCACTCCACTTGGCACT
Source organism: Trachelipus rathkii (assembly GCA_015478945.1). Taxonomy (NCBI): domain Eukaryota; kingdom Metazoa; phylum Arthropoda; class Malacostraca; order Isopoda; family Trachelipodidae; genus Trachelipus; species Trachelipus rathkii. The sequence continues at coordinate 4,219 of JABUQX010021998.1, forward strand.
CATTGGCACTAACATTGGCACTCACGCACTCATTTCACTCATGCACTCACTTGGCCATCTCACCTGAGCACTCATTAGAATACTCATATAAACACTATAGAACACTAATAGAACACTCATAGACGACTCCTTACGCGGTGGATTGCCAACCATCAAAGTTGAACGTCAAAGTTGAAACCGTCCAAAAGCATGAACCGTCAAAGTTAACCATCAAAGATAAACCATCAAAGATGAGCCATCGAAAAGTTGAGGCATCATATAATTAGCTGAGCCTTCAAAGAGAGCACAAAGTTGAGCCACCAAGTGAGCCATCAAAAGCTGAGCCATCAAAGCTGAGCCATCAAAGCTGAGGCATCAAAGTTGAGGCATTTATGCTGGGGCATTTATGATGGAGCATCAAAGTTGAGGCATCAAAGCTGAGGCATAAAAACTGAGCATTAAGATATCGAGGTGTTGTGTGGTGTGTGTTGTGTTGTGTCTGTGTGTGGGTGTGTGTGAGTGAAGTGTATATGGTGAGTGTAAGGTTCTATGGTTGATGTAAGTGGCTAAGGTGGGTGTAAGTGTCATGAGTGGGTGTATGGTGTATAAGTGCAAGTGGGTGTAGGTGTAGGGTAGTGTTGAGCTATGGTGGTGTATGCAATCTATGCGGGGTTGTTTGATGGGTGGGTGTGTGTATATATTCGGTTGTATGGGTCTAGTATGTGGATGTGTCTATGTGTGTGTGGTTTTGGTGTGTGTGATAGGTGTGAGCGTAAGTGTCTATGGGTGGTATGTGTGTATAA
>JABUQX010021998.1:7500-12296 GCA_015478945.1 Trachelipus rathkii
TCAGAGGGTGGATAGGGTTCTTCTGTAGCTTGCCGGTACTAGATTATGCTTTAGTTCAGTAAAAACACATTTTATTGAAATTTTCCACACAAAACATAAACAGCCAAATATTTGGCGTCGCGCTTGCGTAAATTGCGCCTGCGGTTCGCTCGCGTCGGTTTCGCCGCCGGCGGTTCGAGGTATCCGCCGTGGCCTTCGATTGAAACGAGAGCCAGCACACCTCAGCTACTTTCATGAAATAGCCTGAAAGAAGCCAGAAAGTGCTTATATACTTTCATGTACGTGACGTAGCCACGTACATGAACCCATGTACGTGGCTACGACAGTAAGTACGTGCCACACACACCACACATTATATATATATAATATATATATATAATATTATATATAGTATATATATATATATATATATATATTATATATATATATTAATAAATATATATATATATATATATAATATAGTATATATATATAATAAATATATGTATAACACGTACAACGACACGGGCTAGCCAGGCCAAAACATCCTCACGAACATATGTGAACACTCAGGAACGTATATGGCGAATGTACAGAAATATACACGGTACCCAGGGGCAGTGCCCCTGGGTAGTACCCCAGACATGGAAAAGTACCCAGTAACGTAGCTCACACCGGATAGATGCTGGAAAGCACCTCCCGAAAGACGATGGCAGGGCTCGAACCCTCCCCCAGCTTGCCTTGATGACGTCATTGCGGGGGTAAGGGATGAAGAAAGGGGGGTAGGGTAAAAAACGCTCCATAAAGTACATGAGCATATGGTCAGGTATAAACACACTCACGCACGTAAATGGCGAATGTACAGAAATAAGGAACCCCAGGGGGGACCAGCTCCCACAACAAAACGGCAGCCACAAAAAGTACCCTAGAAGGTAGCCCGTGCGGGTAGGTGTTCGTGGAACCCCAGTTATACCCATTCACTGGGTTCCTTGGTCCCTACTACTGAGGGGGTTTGACCAGGAGTTGAACCATGAAAATGACGAGATACCACAGGGGACGTTTGTCTTGGTGTGCGAAGCTCTAGGGTGGATTTTGGCTGCGACGGGCCAAGGCCAGTACTTAATGGTATGGAGGGGGGCTTTCTTTTGACTTAGGTCATGTTCTTATACCTCACTATTCTGTTTCCGGCGTATGTTTGCGCAATCAACTCCCAATCAGCGGGGAGCCGTGGTAGGGCTGTTGATGATATAAATTGTTTAATATTTACTTCGAGTCAAAAAAAACTAGTTCTCTATTCCCTGCCAATGACCTAGGCAACTTTGGATGTGCTGACGAGTCAGTATCAGTGCATTTTTTTTTTTTATATATTAAATATAAATCCCGACATTAAGTTTAAAATTGCATACGCAAGAAAATTAATAATAGTAATATGTTTAAAAAACATAATGAAATAAATTTAACTAATTAAAAGAATAATTTATTGTTTATTGATTATAACATTGAATCATAATACTGTTTGAAAAATGTTACCTTATAACAAATATTAACATAGTCTCTAGTTATATTTAAATAATTGAGAACCTCCTAACTCAAGCTAAAATCAAACTTTATAATTAGATAGAATTGATATAAGCGTGAATGCCTAGATGGAGAAAATAGATGTAATTTAGTTGAAAAAATAAGCAAAATTGAATTATAGATAACTATGACAGCAATTTACAAAATACGATTTCTTTGAAGCAATACTTAAAATAACTGAGTAATACATTCATACATAATTCCTGCATCATAATTTTCTCAAATTAACTTTAAAACATGAAAGAAAATTTTCTGAAATTATGTTTCCGTTTTTCTAAGAAATAGTGAAAAATTCTGCAAGAACTTGTCTATCTATAGAAGAGTTTTATCTAATATGTTTTGCGACATGTATCCTTTATCATAAAAAATTAACCTTGTGATCTTTCAGACAGACAGATATTTATGCATATAGTATATATTGATATATTATATATAATATATCTTAAGTATATAATTTAAAATACATATAAATATTATTATGCTCAACTATTATATATATATATATATATATATAATATATAATTATAAGCCAGATGATGTTGTTTGTGGGAATTGAGAGTTTGAATTTGATAAGATTGGTAGAGGGGTTTGATCAGGTGTAAAGGAAGGGTTGATATAAATGCAATAAGAGTTAAGGTTATGGATTGAGATGAGGGAGTTCGCGGTATGAAAGTTCGTTAGATGAAAGCAACTGAAGGGTGTCCTAGTTAAATATCTAGGCATATGTGTTGATGAAAACTGAACGGTCATGTTGCCCATGTGCGGCAGATGTTCGTAAGGCAGAGAGCTGTGAATTAAATCCTCGTGGAATTTATTGGAAGCTAGATGTCTGGAAATAAGAGTATAGATCTAAGTTGCAATCTGTTTGATGATCATTTTAAACAAGTGCAGAAATTGATAAAATGAGGAATAACGAAATAGGGAGTTGTGTGTGTGAAAAAATGAGCAATGAAGAATTACAGAGAGTACCTAAAAATGGTTTGTCATTGTAAAGATTGGATGAGTTCGGTTTGGTTAAGCGATGTATATTGTAATATCTGGAACGACGACTGGAGACCGGAAAAAGTGATTTGAGTATAAAAAATACCTGAAGAGAGTAACTGTGATTAGCAAGGATAGAAGGGCATAATTAGAGTGAAGGGGTTTGTGAAAACTATTTGTGCTGGCGCCAGGTGAACCTCACATTCACGAGATACACAGAGTCCTGCGCATTCCTGAAACCCTTAGGTAAATTTTTTTCTGAGCAACGAGTTCTCACTAAGGATATTTTCTTCCGTGTTGCACGCATTTACTCATCAGAGATGGAATGAGATGACGATTATGATGAGATGGGTTCTTCTCAAGCTCGTATGAAATCTTTTCTCTCTCCATGGAATCCTAGTATACAAAATAAATTAATAAATATAATTATTGAAATATAAATATATATAAATATATATTATATTATAATATAAATAAATAATAAAATAATATAATATAATATATTATAACATAATATAAATATAATTAGTAATATATACAAATATAATAATATATAAAAAATTAGATAAATAATGATAATAAATATTTATAATAATTATATATGATATATATATATTATATATAGTATATATAATAAATATATATAATAAATTAAATATATATATATAATATAATAAGATATATAAATATAGATATAAATATAATATATAATAATATTCGTAATATATATATATAATATATATAATGATATATATCATATATATTATATATAAAATAATAATATATGTATATAATATAGTATATATAATAAATAATATATATAATAAAATAAAATAATAATATATCTATTATAATTGTTTATAATATATTATACGGAATTCCACAACTTATATATTAACTACAATGATGTAGAATTAGATTTATCTTATTTCGTAACTATGTGACTAAGATAACACTAATTAAATGAATAAATAAAACAGAAAGAGAATTATCTTTTTATAAATACTCGACCCCATTCTAAGGAACAATCCAAGAGGTTTGAAAGAGATTTAAGTAATACAATTTCCTAAGTGAGGGTAAGAATTAACAAATCTCTTCGAAAATAAAAATGTTCGGTAATAATTATTATAATAATATATATATATAAAATATTATAATATATATAATATATAATAAATATTAATATAAGATAGTAATATATAATTAATGATATAGAAAATAAAGTATATATACCAAGGGTGAAATCCTATGCCGGCTTAGCGCGGCCATCTGAAAATAAAATTATAAAAGGAATGTTGATTGTCATATACTGGATAGAAAAGATGTAAATAATCATCTTCTAACGGTTCTATTAGCAAATTCAAATTTATATTAATGTTCATACGAGCAGCCAACCTGAATAAAAATTTCGCTATCAATACATATACGGAAATCGAGCCCTGTCTCCTGAAAGTAACATTGGTAAGGTCGCCACATGAAATTAATCACGGGAAAACACAAGAAACTTGCGGACTTAACGCAAGCAAACTTTGATCGAAAGAAAACCATTTCGAGTCCTTCTTAATTTCGTTCATTCTGTTATCTTAATTTAAATGAAAAATACAGATAGATTTTTCTGCATCGTTCAGGATTACAATGGCAAATTTCATGGCACACAGAATTTAAGAATGTTTTTATTGTTTAGGGAATTTTCACAATTTTCTATGCCTTTTATCGAATATTTTAATAATTCATTTTTCTAGATAATCAACTTCCAAGAAACTTTATAAGCACTTATTAAATTCAGTTGCCTCACCTCTCTGGAGTTCTGATTACAACAATCATTAGCCTTATCAAATTTTCAGACTAACTCACGCTAGCTCGTATGTATTAAAATGTGTTTTCTCATCAGAAAGGATCCGTACCTCTTCAGTAGTTTGGAGAAACAAAGAAGTGGTTTTCCTACATGATCGTATGTTCTTTCCGTGAGACTCAAGACACAGCTGTAGAAAGCATATGGGGGTCTTTCATCGGTATTCCAAATAATCAAGCTGACCAGGGCTTCATCTGATTCTTAAAGATATAATTGTTTGGTTTGGAGTTGCTTGCCTGATTTAGCTACATTTGGGGTTGCATTTTTCACATTTTAGAAAATATACGACACTCAGAATAAAGATTCTCTTTGAGAAAATTAGTAAAAGGTTCCATCATATTATTCAGACAAGCGAATAATGAGCGGTAAATGTTAATCCAACATTAAAAATTTCGTAGGTCTTTAA
>JABUQX010021999.1:0-44775 GCA_015478945.1 Trachelipus rathkii
TGTTCTGTCACATTACAAAATACTATATACCAATGCATCTCATGTGAAAAGTTGCAAATTATCAAATAATTTTTATCGGTTTTAATTTTGGCTGAGTCCCATTTAGGTCCTACCTAAAAATACGTAAGAATATGCACCCAGATACATGTTGATCTTCTTCATAGGTTACTTATCTTTACATTCCCTTTGCGTCAAATTTTAAAGTTTGTTGCCCCTCAGAGTAAAAAGTTAAAAGTATTGACTCAATTTTATTGACCTACTTCGAGTCTTGCGTAAACGTAGGATATACTGATATGTTGGATCTCTTCAATAGGGCACTATCTTACATCCTATATTTAATTTAAAAATTGTTGCCCCTTGGGTAGAAAGTTATGAGTCACAATGTTGATGTTGTTTTACAATTTTCACATTTTCATTCAAATGTTTTGACCCATATTTCAGTTGGTACTCTTCTGTACGTTACCAGTCACAGAGATCTATATATTAAGGTCTGTGGTGAGGCCCTGTGGGGCTGTGAAATCTCTTCAGGTATATTGATACACCAAATTAGTTTTTTGGGCCTTAATAACTTGTTCAATATATTTTCTCTTAATGAACTTAAGCATAATAAAGACAACATGTGGGATTAAACAATAGGAGGGGAAAGGGTATAAATAGGAGGGGAAAAGGTATAAATAGGAGGGGAAAAGGTATAAATTCTTTCGCAGTCCTACGGTAAAGCGAAGGATATATACTGATAGGTGTTTGGATCCTCTTCAATGGTCCATTTTCCTTAACGATATCTCTGTTTACTATCAAAATGCTGTTCTCGCACATCTCAGGGAATATAGTTTACAGAGTATCGAACAACTGCTGGATGCTATAGTCTTCATTTTATGATGATTTTCAATTCAAATGTTTTGAACCTGCACTCGCGTTTTCACAGTATGTTAAATACACTGACTTCAGTAGGTCCACTGTCTGTACATCTGTTGCCTGAAATTAAAAGGACTGAGTTACAGTCTCAGTAGTATAAAAGTGTCAATATTATCATATTCCTCTTGGTATTGATATATATTTTGGACTCACTTTAGGTCTAACAAAAATAGGGGGCGCTAAGATATACAGACATATTAGGACGCTCTTCAGTACGTTTACTATCATAAACGATTAGTTTTCAAATTAAAGTATTGATCTCTCATGGTGAAAGGTAAAGGGATTGACTTCAATATTATTGACCTATTTCGAGTCGTACGTAAAACGTAGGATTTAACTATTTATGTTTAGATCTCTTTCTCATGAAGGGCACTTTCCTTTACATTCTATATTACCCAATATAATATATATTAAACCATATTTGGGTTCATTGAAAAAAATGTATATAATGAGGCAACGGTTGATTCCGTGTAATACGTATTTATAATTATCTTTAACATCCCTTGATCTAAATTCAAAAGCGAATGTTTGGTGCTCCCCTGAGGGGAAAAGTTGAAAAGGGTTGACTGCTAATAATCAACTGACCTATTTACTCTAGTCCCTAGTAACGCTACTGTATTCTCAAGATTATAGAATGGATCTATTTAATAGGATCATCTCACTCTTACATCCTAATATTAACTCTAAGAGAGACAGCTTGGCCCTTAGGTAAGGAAATGTATATAACGAATGACAATGTTGCAGATGCTGTATTCAAATTTTGTGTCTTGAATTTTTTACTTCGTAATTTAGATGAGACCCATTATTTTCTGTTGACAGCTACCATAGTGAGGTCACTGTCTTACATCATGATTGTCTAAATTCAAAACTGTTACCCCTGTAAACGTCTCATTCTAAAAAGTTCAATTATCACTATCTCTTAATTCAGAATACTTTTGACTCATGTGGGTCCACACGAAATATAAGTAAGCATATATTATTATGTTTTGTTTTCTTCAGTAGGTTACTACTCTTACATCCCTTGCCCACAACAGCTAAATTGTTGCGCCTCAAGTAAAAAGTTAAAAGGCTTGACTCAACTTTCAGGAACCTACTTCGGAGTCGTACTTAACGTGTAAGTATAATCACTGATGACTTGCATCATCTTCATGGTCAATTTTTTACATACGCATTTATAAAAACTTGGTGCCCCCTCAAGGTTAAAAGTATAAAAGTCACAATGTTATTGATGCTAAATTAAATTTTTCATATTTTCATCTCCAAATGTTCTTGACGCCATTTTTCAATTGTTACTCTCCGTAGTTAACCTGTCTTACACTCATGGTTGTCAAATTAAAGACTGTTACCAATCATGTAAAAATTAAAATTAACAATCACTTTTTAATGCCCACCAGTAATTTGTGATTCATCTTTACGTTTACAAATAACACGTAGAGATATACAGACATTGCCTGATGGCGCTTCCTTCAGTAGAATTAATCTGGATCTCTACAATTATCCCTATTAGTCAAAATTAGATAATTGCCCCTTCAGGAAAAGAAGTTAAAAAAGGTTGACTCAAGATTTTCAGGACCCGACTTCAAGATGTCGTACTATACTTACAACGTAAGGGGGGAGTATACTGAAATTAGACAGTTGGAATCACTTTCAATAGGTCAGCTTCTTTCAATACATATCTAATTTATTGTAGAACGTATTGCCATCAGCGTAAAAATTATAAGAGGCACACATGATTGTGATACAACATTAAATTTTCAAATTTTTAATTTCAAAGTTTTTGACTCCATATTTTTTCGTTTTGTACTCGCGCTGTTCGCAAATATAGGGTCACTGTGCGTTATAACAAAGTCATTAGACAACACCAAAATCCCTCTTTCCATCAATTATGGCAATTTTCAAATTTCCATTGCAATGCATTTATGAAAACCATAGAATATTTTTGACTCATTTACACTCCGCGACGCACATGAAGTACGTAAGATATACAAATCTGTTGAAGTGCATCCTCCTTGTTAAGTTAAGGGGGTCCGCCTTTACTATCTTATCATATCCTTGTTCAAGATTAAAGATTGTTGCCCGTGGCCACTCTAGGGTAAAAATTTAAAAAGGGTTGGTGACCTCGCACTTTCTCAGTATCTTGTCACGATCGCATTGTATTAAGGCCGTGAGGATTATCCTGATACTGTTTGGATCACTTCAATAGGTCACTGTCGTAAATGCTATAACATTTAATTTTGATAAAAACTTATTTAGCTATCCATGGTAAGAAAGTTATAGAGAGTCAAAATGTTGATGGCTTTATTGCAAATTTTCCATCTTTCATTCAATATGTCGTATTGCTCGCCATAAGTCGGGAGTTATTTAGAACTTATATCAGTCAGGTCAACACTAGTTTACAATCATGACTTGTACAATAAAGACTGTTACCTCTCATCTAAGACAAAGAATGTTTCTGAAATTAACCACGCTCAATACCTTTAATCCCAAATATTTTTGAGCTCAAATTTGGGTTTTTACGCAAAATACGTAGTATAATATAGCTACAACAAATGTGATTTCCCTTCTTCCAAGTATCCTAATTTCTCTTTAATTCTTTTTAGTCAAATTAGGATTGGTTTGTCCTCGAAGGTAAAAAGTTACACAGATGGTTGTATATTCCAGGACTATTTCTAGTCCTATCGTAAACGTAGGATATATGATATGTTATATCTATTCAATATGGTCAACCTTCTTACAATCCTGTACTTTAAATATAAAAAATGTTGCCCCTCAAGGTAAAACGTTATAAGAGTCACAATGTTCATGCTATATTCCAAATTTTTTTAAATTTTCATTCAAATGTTTTTGACTCCTTATTTCAATTGATTTACTCTTAAGTAGGTTACGTGTCTTAAATCATGTTGTCAACATGAAAAGACTGTTACTCTCTTTGTTAATAAGTTAAGTATTGTTTATCCATTAATTTTGACTCATCTGTAGGTCCTACAAAAAATACGTGACGATATGCAACATGTTGATCCTTTCAGTAATGGGTTCTTCTACTTGCCTATCTACATTCCTTGGTCAAATTAAAGATTGTTGCCTAAGGTAAAAAGTTAAAAGTGTTGGATGTTATATTCAGCGACCTACTCTCGAGTCTTAAACGTAAAAGAGGGTAAACTGCATATGCCCTGGATATTATCTCAAATAGGTAACCTTCCTTACATCCTGTATTTAACTTAAAAACTGTTGCGGAATTTCTTAGAAATTATAAGAAATAATAAGTTTTAGTTTGTTGTTTTCCAATTTTATATTTTCATTCAAACGTGTTTAGAACCCATAGTTTCAATTGCTTTACGCTTGACTCTGTAAGTAGGTAACGTTGTCTTACTATCATGTTTGTCAAACATTAAGAACTGTTTACATCTCCATGTAAAGTTCAAATCATATTTTATCCAAATATTTTTGAAAAATTTGGGTCCTACAAAATACGTAAGATATCATGACATGTAATCCTCTTCAGTAGCGTTTACTATCTTACATTACTGATGGTCAAATTTTAAAAGATTGTGCCCCCTCAGGTAAGAAGATAAAAGATTAGACTCAATTTTTATGGACCCTATTTTGAGTTTACGTGTTAACGTAAGGATATAACTATGATATGTCTGGATCTTTTCAACGGTCACTGTCGTAAATGCTATTATTCTCTAGATTTTAAAAAACCTGTTCTGTCTCGTCAGCGTAAAAAGGTTAATAAGAGTCAAAATGTTGATTCTGTTTTCCAATTTCATATTTTCATGCAAATGTTTTGACTCATATTTCATGTTGGGTAAAATAACTCTTTCTGTAAGCGTGACGCTGCGTGTGTGCTAATCACTGTGGATTAAGATTCAATATCATGCAGGTGTTTAATCAAATTTAAAGACTGTTATCATTGTTTTATTCAGTATAGTACTAAAATACTGATATTAAACCTATTAAATTTCGTATTCATATTATCAAGTTTCTTATTCATTGCTGACAAATATCGGATTTATTTGAGTATAAGCTTCAATTTGTACTGTTTGAATTACACCATTTAGTAATATATAAAACCCTAACGAATGACATTGGCGACACTATCTGGATCCCTAACTTTTCATAAACCTTTTTTACGCAGAAACATTCTACTATATTTAATTTCTTATTTAAAAAATTAAAGGATTGTGTTTATATATGTCCTTTAGATATTGAAAATGGTGTCGGAAGAATCATCTAATTTCTTAAGTACAATATCCTCTATGCAGCCATTAAAAAGGTTATGGAAAACGGCCATATTCTAAAGAAGAACCATGCATCGTAGTGGTATAGCGTGCAAAGATGACGGACTTCCTTCTGCAATTCATGGTATGATTAATTTTTAAAAAAAGCAATACAAAAGGTCAACAACGTAAAAGGTCAAAGCCATTTGAAAAGCCATATGATTCAAAATGTTCAGCAAAAGTAATAAACCGTGTGCCAGGACGATGGTGCAGCCAGTGCGGGACCATGTACGGCAAAGTGCTGCAAAGAAATACACTTCTGAGACGTACACATATCCTATCCTCTGCTCTTAATAGAATTTTAAATCGTATTTTTTCATTAATTTCACTTAATTAATCAAAAAAGAACTATTTTAATATTTTCAATACAATATAATACTATCAAATATACAAACTTTCTCCCGTACTCATAAAACATAAGCGCCTTCAAATCATCTTCCGTACGTTTCTTACATCAAAAAATGTTGCGATAAGAATATCATTTCCACGGGGCTGCTAACTCTCTCAATCACACTAACCTGGGGTCAGATAAAAGAGTACAAAAATCTCAATCATATTGTAATAACCATGTAAATATATTTTGTAACTCATTATTGAGGGTATTAAAATAAAAACGTAAAGATATTTCTGTATATATCCTCATGGTAGCACCCTTACATTAGTATATACTAAGGGCCTATTATCTCAACATTCCCTGGTCATACATTTATAATTATAAATAGTAATATGTAGGTATATTTAAGCCTAAATCAGTATAGTTATTTGATATAAGAGATTTATAATAGTTTTATTTTGACTCATTATATATACAATTTATATGTTATTATATGAGTATACTAGCTTTGACGTCTTTAAACGTAAGAACGTAAATATCAACTGTTATGTTTGATCTCTTCAATAGGTAACTGTCTAAAACCTTATATCCAAATAATTTAATTTAATAAAAACTGTTATGCTTATATATATATATATACTATTATATAATATATATATTGCATTTAATAATAAGTTATAAAGAAACTATATAAAACTGGTTATTGAATTAGCTTAGTTTTTCTCCACAATTTATTCATATACTATTGTGTGAGTGTCAAGAACGTTTGACCTCACAAGGTGATTTCCAGTTGGAAATAGAGTCTTTTTTAGGTTACATTAGTGGTTTACAATAAAATGTCTTAATTAAATTGATAAAAGACTGTGTATTTACAGTATAATATATATATATATTATATGCTCTACCCAGGTAGAAAAGAATCATCAATGTCATCCTTCATTCTACTATTAATGAAACCTCATTATTTTAGGTTAGTAAAATAATAAATACGTTAAAAAGATACAAGATAAATGTTGATTGTATTCTCTTCCCCTAAGGTACGTACATTCATGTGTGTCACATATAAGAAAAGGTATTAGATAAGCTGTTATAAGTAAAAATAAAATTATAAAAGGTTTTGACTCATTTTTCAGAGACATACTTTCGAGTTGTACGTAACGTAAGGATATCACACTGATATGCCTGGATCTTTTCAATAGGTCACATTCTTAAATCCTAATTATTAATAATTAAAAACTGTTGCTCTTTAAATAAAATTATAAAGTGGTCAGCAATCTTCATCCTTTTCCCAAATTTTTCATATTTTCATTCAAGAAGTTTTGACCCATGTGTTCAGCTTGTCCTCTTTCTGTTGGTAACTGTCGTAACATCATGTTTGTAAATTAAAGACTGTACCATCTTATGTAAAAAGTTCAATAATCCTATTTTTTATCGCAATATTTCTGACTCATTTAGGTCTATGCAAATAATCAGCTAAGATCTATTAGCAGACATGTTTGATCCTTTTCAATAAGGTTTACTATCTTACATCCCTTGGTCAAATTAATAGATTTTTGCTTACCTCAGGTAAAAACTTAAAAGGGTTGACTCAATTTTTAAGGACCTACTTCCAGTTATTACGTAAGGTAGGATATATTGAATATGTTGGACTATCTTCAATAGATCACTGTCACTTCCTCCTAAATCTTTATTTAAAAACTGTTGCATATCTGATATGTTTGGATATCTTCAGTTGGTCGCTTTCTTAAATCCAATCTTTAATTAAAAAACTTTTGCCCCTCAGGTAAAAAGTTATAAGAGTCACGATGTTGATGCATATCCTTCCGAATTTTTCATATTTTTCCTTCAAAGATGTTTTGAACATATTTCAGTTGGTCATCTTCTGTAGGTCACTGTCTTACATTAGTGTAAAAAGATTCAATTATCCTATTTTTTATAAAATATGATTTTTGACTCCTTTAGGTCCTACCAAAAAAATACGTAAGATTACAGAACATGTTGATCTTCTTCTAAGATAGGTTTACTACCGTTACATCTCCTATGGTCAAATTTGACTTTCATCTTAGGTCTACATAAACACGGTAAGAGATACAGGCATGTTGGATCCTCTTCAGTAGGATATTACCTTACATCCCTTGGTAAAATTAAAGATTGTTGCCCTTCAAGTAAAAAGTTAAAAGGGTTGACTCCATTTTCAAGACCTACTTCAAGTTGTACGTAAACGTAGGATATACTGATATGTTGGGATATCTTCAATAGGTCGCTGTCTTACATACTATCTTTAAATAAAACACGTTGCCCCTCAGGTAAAAAGTTATAAGAGTCACAGTTCAGTAGGTCACTGTCTTACATTATGTTGTCAAATTAAAAACTGTTACCTCTCATGTAAAAAGATCAATTATCCTAATTTTATCCAAATATTTTGACTCATTTAGGTCCTACAAAAATACGTAAGATATACTGACATGTTGATCCTCTTCAGTAAGTTACTACATTATATCCCTTGGTCAAATTAAGGATTGTTGCCCAACATGTAAAACGTTAAAAGTGTTGACACAATTTTATTGACGTACTTCGAGTCTTACATAAACGTAGAATATACTGACATATTGTTGATCTCCTCACTCTCTTCCATTGGTCACCTTCTTACATAATAATATTTAATTTTAAAAACTGTGACCCTATGTAAAAGTTTATATGAGTCAACAATGTTGATGCTATATCCATTTCATATTTTTTCATTCAGTATTTTTATTGATATATTTCAGTTGTACTCTACAGTAGGTCACTGTCTTGCATCATGTTGTCAAATTTAAGAATGAATGAATTTTATTAAAAAGTGCAATTATTATACTTTTAATTCAAATATTTTGACTATTGGTCCTACCAAAAAAAAGCGTAAGATATACAGACATGTTGAATTCTCTTCAAGTAGTTACTATCTTACATTATTGGTACAAATTCTATAAGAGTCACAATGTTGATGCTGTTTGACAATTTTTTTTCATATTTTCATTCAAAATCGTTTTGACCCATTTTCAGTTGGTAATCTCATGAGATACTGTCTTCACAACATTTTGTCAAATAAAATCGACTTACTCTCTGTAAAGTTAATTATCATAAATTTCTTCAAAATATTTTGACCTCATTTAAGGTCCTACAAAATACGTAAAGATATACAGAACATGTTGGTCCTTGTTTAGTAGGTTCACTATCTTACATTCCTTGGTCAAATTAAAGAATTGTTGCCCCTCAGGTGAAATTAAAATAAAATTTGACTCAATTTTGAGGACCTATTTCAAGTGGTACGTAAAAACGTAGAATATACTGATATGTTGGACTCATTTTTAATAGGTCACTGTCTTACATCCATCGTTAATTTTAAAAACATGTTGCCCCTTAGTAAAAAGTTATAAAGAGGCAACAATGTTTCATACTATTGTCTTCCCATTTTCAAAATTATCATTCAAAATATAGATCTTAGTAATATTCTTCAGAAGGTCACTTGGAAAAGGGTATATATGTATATTGTGGAGAGGTACTCTCTGTGGAAGTGGAAAGAACATCTATACAGATCTGAACTACAGAGCTGAACTACAAAGTTAAACTGCAGAGCCGAACACACCTATGTTTAAAATGTTAGCTTGTAGTTTCCGTGGACCTTTAAACCAGTTCCAAGCCGCCGATTTTATCAACTTTTTCAAATCGCAGCAGCATGTAGCTTCCTTCTTCGGAATTAGTGCAAAATTTAATAATAAAATTAACCAACATTAAAATACGCATAATAAAAAGCAATTATGTGCTAATAAAATAATTAAACTCAAACAAGGTGAGTTTAAAAAAAGGGGCAGCCTATTAAGTACATTTTTAGGTAAAGTAGAGCAAAGTTAGGCGAACCTAGACTAGTCGGTGGAGTCTAAAGCTGAAGTTTAGAAATAGATTACAACGAAAACGTATTAGATTGAATAGCGTATCAAAAAGAATGCCTACAGTCTAGTAGGAAAAGAAGTGAAGTGTTCATGCATGCCAGTGTAAAATTCGCGGTAGGCTTAAGTAGCGTTTCAAGCAATTAGCCAAACTTAGGGGTTAGAGGCTAGAGTAAAGGAGAAAAACTAGTGGACGATTAAGTGTTGCCTATTATTTCGAATTCCTTTAAAACGGAAATAACAAGCTCTTGGATAGGCTGTTATTTCTCTCACATACCAACCCTAGCGAGCATGCGCCTCATCACATAGCCGTTTGGAGAGAGGCCAAGCTGGGTAATAGTAGCGCAGAAGTGAACAGCCCCAAAAAATGTTAGAATTAGAGAACTTAAAATATATTTTAAGGCAAAGAAAAGATATCGAAATAGACTGGTAATTTATATATCTTAACCCCAGAGCAGGCTTGTGGGTTTACGTCACAGGAAGCCCAAAGAGAGGCTAAAGCTGGGTAATGAGTAGCGGCAGAAGTGAAAGCCCAAAAATGTTAGAAAATTAAGAATTTAACATATGATTTTAGTCAACAATATAGTAAATAGGCAGTCGCATAGACCTGGTTTTTGTACTTTATATCTTAACCCAGAGCAGGGCTTATGGGTTACGTACAGGCTCAAGGAGAGGTTGATTGTATGCAGTAGGCGTCACATTCAAAATTTACTATTTCCCACTCTCCCTTACACCGTTCATCTCTCTCTCTCTCTCTCTCTCTCTCTCTCTCTCTCTCTCTCTCTAGTCAAGTACCTTACAACAACATAGGCAAAATTTTTAATTATAGGTATAAATATGTTGTCTGTGTGAGACTCATATCCAAATGTAATGCGCTTCATGCGAATGTATAACCAGGGAGATCCTTTTTCTGCCTGTGTATGCACTATGCATGAACAGCCCCTCCCCAAACTGATAATCATTCTGTAACTATTACTCTGCATAGCCTTTCATATTCTTGTTTGGAATTCTTCATGGCAGTCATATGATTCCATATGTAGAATAGTAAGAACTAGGTTTACCCTTGCTCTAAACATTTTTGTTTTTTGTTTTTTTAGGGCAGGGGTCCCACCTGATTTTGTAAAATAGGATTAAGAAATAAGAAGAAAACTCACATAGCATTCTCATTCATCCTTATCTGGAAGCGGTCATTACTACCTACCTCAATGACCAGCTTTACAATACTTTTAATATTTCATGTAAAAAGCTCATTATCAAATTTTTATCAAAATATTTTGACTCATTTAGGTCCTACAAAAATACATAACATATGCAGACATGTTGATCCTCTTGTTTTGACTCAATTTCATTGACCTACTTTGCGTCTTACGTAAACGTAATAGATACTGATTTGTTGGATTCTTCAATAGATTCATTGTCTTACATCCTTTTAAATTTAAAACTGTTGCCCTCAGCGTAAAAAAGGTTATAAGACGTCACAAATGTTGAATGACTGTTCTTTTAAATTTTCAATATCTTCATTCAAATGTTTTGACCCATATTTCAGGTTTGGTACTCTTCTGTAGTCACTGCCTTACATCATGTTATCAAAATTAAAGACTGTTACCTCTCAATGTAAAAAGTTCAATTATCCTATCATTTTTTATCAAATATTTTTCGCATCATTTTAGTCCTACAAAATAGCGTAAAGATATATAGAAATGTCTAATCCTCTTTAGTAGGTTACTAACCTTAAATTCCCTGGTCAAATCAAGATTGTTGCCCTCAGGTAAAAAGGTTTTTAGGTTGAACTCAGATTTTTTTAGTACTACTTGAGTTGTATTTAAGCCTAGGATCAGTCTGATAATGTTGGATTCCTCAATAGGTCACTGTCCGTAAATGCTATTTTAATTTAAAACTTTTGCCTCTCCAGGTAAAAAGCTTTATAAGAGTCAAAATGTTGAATGCTGTTTTCCAATTTTCATTATTTTCATTCAAATGTTTTGGCCCATTTTAGGTTGGTACTTATTCAGTAGGTCACTGTTTTACTTCATTTAGTTTGAAAAATAATGACTGTTACCCTCTCATGTAAAAAGTTAATTATCATATTTTAATCCAAAATTTTGACTCAATTTGGGTTTTACAAAAAATACTAGGGATATGCATGACATATTGATTTCTCTTCGGGTATCCTATTTTCTAATCCTTTGTCAAATTAAAGATTGTTGCCCCCAGGGTAAAAAAGTTAAAAGGGTTGAGTCCATTTCCAGGACCTATTTCTAGTCCTTACGTAAACGTAGAAATATACTGATATGTTGGATTCTCTTCCCATTGGTCCACCCTTCTTACCCACCGTGTATTTAATATAAAAAACTGTTGCCCCTCAGGTAAAAAGTTATAAGGTCCAATGTTGATGCTAATATTCTCGATTTCATCATTTTTCATTCAAATGTTTTGACCCCTATTTCAATTGTTACTCTTAAGTAGGTTACTGTCTTACATCATGTTGTCAAATTAATGACTGTTACCTCATGTAAAAAGTTCAATATATCATATTTTATCCAAATATTTTGGACTCATTTTAAGGTCCTATAAAAATACGTAAGATATACCAAACATGTTGATCTTCTTCAGTAGGTTTCTATCTACATTCCATAGTCAATTAAAGTTTGTTGACCTCAGCTAAAACGTTTAAAAAGTATTGCTCAATTTTATTGACCTACTTTGAGTCATGCGTAATGTACGAATGATAAAAGTGATCATGTTGGATCTTCTTCAATCGGGCACTGTCTTACATCCTATATTTAATTTAAAAATTGTTGCCCCTTGGATAAAAAGTTAAAAGATTCACAATGTTGATGTTGTTTTACCAATTTTCACATTTTCATTCAAATGTTTTTACCCATATTTCAGTTGGTACTCTTCTGTAGGTTACTGTCTTACATCATGCATGTTGTCAATTAAAGACTGTTACCTCTCTTGTAAAGTTCAAATAATTTATTTTTAATCCAAATATTAAAATTATTTTGGGTTCTACCAAAAATACGTAGGCTATACACGACATGTAGATCCCTTCATAGGCTAGTTATTTTAAATTTCTCTTTATAATGAAATTGTTGCCCCTCAGGTAAAAGTTAAAAGGGTTGGAATCCATTTTCAGGACCTATTTCGAGTCCTACAAAAAATGAAGAATATACTGATATGTTTTGGATCACTCTCAATGGGTCATTTTCTTACCTCCTGTATTTTAATATAAAAACTGTTGCCACCTAAGGAAAAAGTTTAAAAGAGTCAACAATGTTGGGATTGCTATATTTCTTTAATTTATATAACTTTTCATTCAAATGTTTTGACCCATTTTCAGTTTGTTACCTATATCTCTTGCATAGGTCCACTGTCCTTTACATCAATGTTGCCAAAGAATTAAAGACTGTTCCTCTCATATAAAAAGTCATTAAACATATTTTTATTAATATTTTGACTCATTTAGGTCCCAACAAAATCACTAAGATAAGTACCAGCACATATTGATCCTCTTCCAAGTAGGTTACTACTAACCATTAGTTTGTTCAAATTAAAGATTGTTGCCTCTTAGGTGAAAAAGGTATACAGGGTTTGACTCAATTTATTGACCTTTCGAGTCGTAATAAACGTAGGTATACTATTATGTTAGATCTCTTCCCAGATAGGGCACTTTCTACATTCCTAATATGTTACCCAAATATTTGGACATATTTGGTGTCTAAAAAATAGGTAAGATATAGAGGCACGTTTGATTCCTTTTTTAGTATTTATTATTACAACAAGATTTCAAATTCAACAGATTGTTGCCCCTCAGGGAAAAAGTTTTAAAAGGGTTACTCAATACTTCATGACCTATATCTAATCGTACGTAAACCGTACTGTATACTGATTATGATGGAATCATCTTTAAAGGTCACTCTCTTGACATCTTTTTAATTATAAAAAAAACAGTTGGCCCTTAGGTAAAAAAAGTTATAAGAACATTAATGTTTAGCTGTATTTTATTTTCCTTATTTTTATTCGAATGGTTTTGACCCATATTTCTGGTTGAACTTCATCAGTAAGGGTCCACTGTCTTACATCATTTATGTCAAATTAAAAACTGTTAACTCTCATTTAAAAAAGTTCAAATTATTAATAAATTTAAATTCAATATTTTGATTCGTTAGGTCACACAAATATAAGTAAGATATACGGACATATGTTTGTTTTTCTTCAAGTGTGTTCCTATCTTACATCCCTTGCCCAAAGTAAAGATTGGTTTGCCCTTCCAGTAAAAAGTTAAAGGGTTGACTCAACTTTCGATGACCTACTTCGAGTCTACTTAAACGTAAGGATACACTGATGCGTTGGAATCTATTCAATTGGTCAATTTTTTTACATACTGCATTAATATAAACAACTGTTGCCCACAGGTAAGAAAGTTATAAAAGTCACAATATAGAATGCTAATAAATCTCTCCAATATTTCATTCAAATTTGTTTGAACCCATATTTCAATTGTTATTCCTTCAGTAGTTAACTTGTCCTACATCATTGTGTCAAATTAAAGACTGTTACCTCTCATGTAAAAAGTTCAATTATCATATTTTTTATCCAAATATTCTGATTCATTTACTCCTACATAAAATCCGTAAGATATAACAGACATGTTGATTCCTCTTCATAGATTATTGTCCCCTTACATTCCTTTGTCAAAGTAAAGACTGTTTGCCCCTCAGGTAAAAGTTTAAAAAGGTTGACTCAATTTTCTCTAATACTTCGAAATTCGTACTAAACGTAGAGATATACTGATAAGTTGGATCTCTTCAATGGTCACTTTCTTACATCCTATATTTAACTTTAGAAACTATTAGCATATCCAGGTAAAAAGTTATAAGAGGCACAATGATGATACAACATTAAAATTTTCAAAATTTTTATTCAAATGTTTGCAATCTTTATAAACATTTCTTCATTAGTGTAGAGGCTGCTGAAGGTGTGTCAACACTTAAAAGACGAAGACTGTTACCTCTCATGTTAAAAGTTTCAATTATCATATTTAAATCTAAATATTTTTGAAAACTCATTTAGTCCTACAAAAGTAAGTAAGATATACAAACATTTTGAATGGAAAGTATGAATAAATTGGAAAACAGCATCAACATTTTGACTCCTATAACTTTTTACCTGAGAGGCAAAAGTTTTTAAATTAAATATAGCATTTACGACAGTGACCTATTGAAGAGATCCAACATATCAGGATATCCTACGCTTAAATACAAATAGAAGTAGTACTGAAAATTGAGTCAACCTTTTTAACTTTTTACCTGAGGGGCAACAATCTTTAATTTGAACAAGGAATGTAAGATAGTAACCTACTAAAGGGGATCAACATGTTTGTATATCTTACTTACTTTTGTAGGACTTAAATGAGTCAAAATATTTAGATTAAAATATGATAATTGAACTTTTTACATGAGAGGTAACAGTCTTTAATTTGACAACATGATGTAAGACAGTGAACTACTGAAGAGTACCAACTGAAATATGGGTCAAAACATTTGAATAAAAATTTGAAAATTTTAATGTTGTATCATCATTGTGCCTCTTATAACTTTTTACCTGATAGGCAATAGTTCTAAATTAAATATAGTATGTAAGAAAGTGACCTATTGAAGAGATCCAACTTATCAGTATATCCTACGTTTAAGTACGACTCTAAGTAGGTCATGAAAATTGAGTCAACCTTTTTAACTTTTTACCTGTGGGGTAAATATCTTTCATTTGACAAAGGAATGTAAGACAATAATCTACTGAAGAGGATCAACATGTCTGTATATCTTACGTATTTTTGTAGGACGTAAATGAATCAAAATATTTGGATAAAAATATGATAATTGAACTTTTTACATGAGAGGTAACAGTCTTTAATTTGACAACATGATGTAGGACAGTTAACTACTGAAGAGTAACAATTGAAATATGGGTCAAAACATTTGAATGAAAATATGAAAAATTTAATTTAGCATCAATATTGTGACTTTTATAACTTTTTACCTGTGGGGCAACAGTTTTTATATTAAATGCAGTATGTAAAAAATTTACCAATTGAATAGATCCAACGTATCAGTGTATCCTACGTTTAAGTACGACTCGAAGTAGGTCATGAAAGTTGAGTCAACCCTTTTAACTTTTTACTTGAGGGGCAACAATCTTTACTTTGGGCAAGGGATGTAAGTGGAACCTACTGAAGAAGACAAAGCATGTCCGTATATCTACTTATTATTTGTGGTGACCCACATGAATCAAAATATTTGTAATTAAAAATATGTAATGTGAACTTTTTAAATGAGAGGTAAGTTTTTAATTTGACAAAAATGATGTAAGACGTGACCTACTGATGCAGTGTCAACAGCAACATATGGGTCAAAAACATTCGAATACCAAATAAAGAAAAATAGGAATACAGCAATAAACTTGGACTTCTTATAACGTTTTTAGCCTAAGGCCAACTGTTTTTAAATTAAATATAGATGTAAGAGAGTGACCCTATTAAAGATGATCCATCCAATGACAGTATACAGTAACGTTTACGTACGATTAGATATAGTCATTGAATATTGAGTCCAACGCCTTTAAACTTTTTCCCTAGGGGCCACAATCTTTGATTTGATCAAGGGATAAAAATAATAAGAATACTAAAAAATGGGAACAACGTGGCTCATTCTTTCGCTTTTCATTCCCAATATGTCAAAATTATTTGACAAAGTATAATAATTTGTAAGAAAGTGCCCTATAAAAGAGATCTAACATAATAGTAAAGTGCCTACGTTTATGTCGACTCGACAATAGTCATATAAAATTGAGTTAACCTTATACCTTTTTCACTAAGAGCAACAATCTTTAATTTGAACAACAATGTCTAGATAGAACCTCTGAAGAGGATCAACATGTCTTTATATCTTACGAATTCTGTAGGACCTAAATGAGTCAAAATATTAGACTAAAAATGATGATGAATATTTTTCGTGAGAGGTAACAGTCTTTAAATTTATGAAACTACATGATGTAAGACAGGACCTACGAAGAGTAACAACTGAAAAAATGGGTCAAACGTTGAATGACAAATATATACAATTGAAATATAGCATCAACATTGTTGCTACTATAACTTTTCTCCTTAGGTGCAAACAGTTTTTATAGTTAAATACAGGATGTAAGAAAATGACCCTATTGAAGTGATCCAACATATCAGTGAGTAGTCCTTCCGTTTACGTTAGGACTCGAAATAGGTCTGAAAATGGATTCAACCCTTTCAATCTTCTCCTGAGCAGTAACCGTCTTTTCATTTTGTAGAAGAATTTAAAAATACATAGCCTACTGAAAGAGATCTATCATGTCTTGTATACCTACGTATTTTTGTAGAACCCAATAATTTTAAATATTGTTATAAATATATTATTTGATACTCTTTTACAAGAGAGGTAACATCCCTTTAATTGACAACAATGTAAGACCAGTAAACGTACAGACAAGTACCAACTGAATATGGTAAAAACAATATTGAATGAACAAATGTGAAAAAGTTGTAAACACAACATCCAACATTGTTGAAATCTTTTAACTTTTTAACCCAAGGGGCAACAATTTTAAATTAAATATAGATGTAAGACAGTGCCCGATTGAAGAGATCCAACATGAATCGCTATATCATACGTTTCGGCATGACTCAAAAGTAAGGTCAAAATAAACTGAGTCAATAGGCTTTAACTTTTTAGCTGAGCGCACAACAATACTTTTAAATTGACTAGAGAGGTCTATAGTAACCTTACTGAAGAAATCAACATGTCCTTGTATATCAGGAAGTGATGACACGTAGACCCAAATGAGTCAAAATTTATTTGATATATCTTATGATATCGCAACTTTGTACAAGAGAGATACGTGTGTCCAGAAATAGTCGTGGCTTCGTGAAGGCAGTAATTAATTAAAGAGTAACAATTGAATATAGGGGTCAGAAACATTTGATATGAAAACTATGAAGAATGGAAATATAGCATCCACCATTGTGACTCTTCATAACTTTTTTACCTGAGGGGCAACAAGTTTTAAATTTAATAAAAACGGTGTAAGAAGGCTGACAGAAGAGATCCAACATATCAGTATAATTTTTACGTTTACGCTAGGACTAGAAATAGGTCCCTGGAAATGGACCACCCTTGTTAATTTTTACCTGGGGGCAACAATCTTTAATTTGACAAAAGGAAGTAAGATAGTAACCTACCAGAAGAGTATCAACTTGTCTGAATATCCTACGTATTTTTTTAGGACCCAAATGAGTCAAAAATATTTGGATTCAAAATAATGTAATGAAACTTTTTACATGAGGTAACAGTCATTAAAATTTGACAACATGATGTAAAACAGTGACCTACTGAAAAGGTACCAACTTAGATATGGCCAAAACATTTGATATAAAGATATGAAACTTTGGAAAATCCAGCATCAACATTCTTGACTCTTATAACTTTTTACCTGAGAAGGCAAAAGTTTTTAAATTAAATATAGCATTTACGACAGTGACCTATTGAAGAGATCCAACATATCAGGATATCCTACGCTTAAATACAACTCGAAGTAGTACTAAAAATTGAGTCAACCTTTTTAACATTTTACTGAGGGGCAACAATCTTTAGAGAACCAGGGAGGTAAACTGCTAGTTGCTGGTATAGTACTCTTATGCATCCATATATCTCTACGATTTTGTAGGACTAAATGCGCTCAAAATATTTGGAATAAAAATAGGATAATTGAACTTTTTACATGAGAGGTAACAGTCTTTAATTTGATAACATGATGTAAGGCAGTGACCTACAGAAGAGTAACCAAAAATATGGGTAAAAACATTTGAATGAAAGATAGTGACAAAATTAAAAAACAGCATCAACATGTGACTCTTATAACTTTTTACTGAGGGCAACAGTTTTAAATTAATATTAGGTGTACGACAGTGTGCTATTGAAGAGATCCAACAAATGCAGTATCTATTACGTTTTAAACGTAGAACGCAAAAGCTAGGTCATGAAATTGAAATTTTATGTATAGGATCACCTGTATAATACTGTTTATGGTGTAGTTACCGTTATATTTACTTAAAACAATACAATAATTTTGAATCACAAAATAATCTTCCAGCACTTTTTCGCTCACTCTTCATAGTACACAAAAGCCATCTATGTTGGACACAATGCGCCAAATTCCAGATAAGGATAATGAAATTGCTGTGAGTTTCTTCCTATTTCCTTAAATCCTATTTTACAAAAAAGGGTTTGGACCCCTGCCCTAAAAACAAAAAACACAAGAATTAGAGCAGGGTAAACCTAGTTATATTACTATTCTACATATGAATCATATACTGCAGGAAGAATTCTACAGAAATATGAAGCCTATGCAGAGTAGTAGTACAAAGATTTATCAGTTTGGGGAGGGGCTGTTTATCATATGCATACACATGCAAGAAAAGAATCCTCGCCTGGTATACATTCGCAATAAGCAGCATTACATTTGATATGAAGTCTCACACAGACACATATATACCTATATTAAAAAATTGCCTATGTTGTTGTAATTTCTAGAGAACTAGAGAGTGAGAGAGAGAGGAGAGAGAGAGAGAGAGAGAGAGAGAGAGAGAGAGAGATGAGAGAGAGAGAGCGAGAGATGTTGCTGTGACCCTACTGCACTACAATCACCTCTCCTTGAAGCCTGTACGTAACCCATAAGCCCGCTCTGGGTTAGATATAGTAAAAACCAGTCTATGCGACTGCTATTTACTAATTTAAAAGTTGCTAAAAATATATTTAAATTCCTCTAATTCTAACATTTTTGGGCTGTTCAATTTCTGCCGCTTACGATTACCAGCTTAGCCTCTCTTTGGGCCTGTACGTAACCCACAAGCCTGCTCTGGGTTAGAATATAGTAAATACCAGTCTAAAATATATTCGATAATATATTTGTTACTTCTAAAATTACATTTTGGGCTTTTCACTTCTGCGCTACTATTTCTTCACTTGGCCTCTCTCCAAACTCTTAATGTGAGTGCGCTATGCTCGGTTGGTATGTGCGGAAATAACAGCTTTTCCCAGAGCTGTTATTTCCCACATTAACTAAAGATACATGCAACACTTATTCTCCACCTAGTTTCTCTCCTTACACTAGCCTCTAACCCCTAAGTTTGGCTAATTGCTTGAAACGCTACTTAAGCCTACCGCGAATTTTACACTGGCATGCATAAACTTCACTTCTTTTCCTACTAGACTGTAACGGCATCGTTTTTGATACGCTATTCCAATCTAATACGTTTTCGTCTTGTAATTCTATTCTAACTTCAGCTTTTAGGCTCCAGCGACTAGTCACTAGGTTTTGCCTAAACTTGCTCTACTTTACCTAAAAAATGTACTTAATAGGCTGCCCCTTTTTTAAACTCACCTTGTTTGAGTTTAATTATTTTATTAAGCACATTACTTTTTTTGGTATTGGTATTTTAATGTTTGTAATTTTATAATATTTTGCACTAATTCCGAAAGAAGGAAGCTACATGCTGTTGCGTTTTTTGAAAGTGACTAAATCCGGAAGGAAGAAAGAAAAGGTAATAAGGTCCACGAAACTACAACTACATTTTTAAACATAGGGTGTGTTCGGCACTGCAGTTTAACTATGTAGTTCAGCTCTGTCGTTGAGAAATGTATAGACTTTCTTTCCCTTTTCTCTCAGAGACTCCTTCCACAGTATATAAATTGATCCAATAAGATAAAAAACAGTGACCTTCTGAAGAGAACCAACAAAAATGATTTAAGACACTGAAATAAATAATTTTTAAAATTTGGAAATATAGTAATGGAACATTGTGCTCTATAAATTTTCTCCTTAAGGGCAAAAGTTTTTAAATAACGATGGAGTAAGATCTAGATAGACCTATAAAAGATATCCAACATATCAGTATATCCTACATTTACGTACCACTTGAAATAGGTCCTCAAAATTGAGTCAAATTTTTTTAATTTTCACCTAAGGGGCAACAATCTTTAATTTGACCAAGGGATGTAAGATAGTAACCTACTAAAAAGGACCAACATGTCTGTATATCTTACGTATTTTTGTAGGACCTAAATGAGTCAAAATATTTGAATAAATTTATGATAATTGAACTTTTTACATGAGAGGTAAGTCTTTATTTTGACAAAATGTTGTAAGACAGTGATCTACTGAAGATTACGAACTGAAATATGGGTCAAAACATTTGAATGAAAATATGAAAATTGTCAAACAGCATCAACATTGTGACTCTTATAATTTGACCAATGAATGTAAGATAGTAACCTACTGAAGAGAATCAACATGTCTGTATATCTTACGTTTTTTTGTAGGACCCAAATTAGTCAAAATATTTGAATTAAAATATAATAATTGCACTTTTTACATGAGAGGTTACAGTCTTAAATTTGACAACATGATGCAAGACAGTGACCTACTGAAGAGTACCAACTAAAATATGGGTCAAAACATTTGAATGAAAATATGAAAATTGGAATATAGCATCAACATTGTGACTCCATGATTAACTTTTTTACATGGGGTCAACAGTTTTTAAAATTAAATATATGGAGTTTTATTGATAGATTGGAAGAGATTGAGGAGAACAGGAATATAGGTGTATGAACTTCAGATAATGTAAGACTGAAGTAACGTCAATAAAAATGTGTCACAACTTTTAACGTTTTTACATGTGGGGCAACAATCCTTAATTTGACCAAGGGATATAATGTAGTAACTTACTGAAGAGGATCAACATGTCAGTATATCTTACGTATTTTTGTAGGACCTAAATGAGTCAAAATATTTGGATAAAATTAGGATAATTGATCTTTTTACATGAGAGGTAACAGTTTTTAATTTGACAACATAATGTAAGACAGTGACCTACTGAACTGTGACTCTTATAACTTTTTACCTGAGGGGCAACGTGTTTTATTTAAAGATAGTATGTAAGACAGCGACCTATTGAAGATATCCCAACATATCAGTATATCCTACGTTTACGTACAACTTGAAGTAGGTCTTGAAAATGGAGTCAACCCTTTTAACTTTTTACTTGAAGGGCAACAATCTTTAATTTTACCAAGGGATGTAAGGTAATATCCTACTGAAGAGGATCAACATGCCTGTATCTCTTACGTGTTTTTGTAGGACCTAAATGAGTCAAATTTTGACCATAGGGATGTAAGGTAGTAACCTACTGAAGAGGATCAACATGTCTGTATATCTTACGTATTTTTGTAGGACCTAAATGAGTCAAAATATTTTTATAAAAATAGGATAATTGAACTTTTTACATAATGTAAGACAGTGACCTACAGAAGATGACCAACTGAAATATGGTTCAAAACATTTGAAGGAAAATATGAAAATTGGAATATAGCATCAACGCTGTGACTCTTATAACTTTTTACCTGAGGGGCAAAAGTTTTTTAATTAAAGATTGGATTTAAGAAAGCGACCAACTGAAGATATCCAACATATCAGTATATGCAACAGTTTTAAAATTAAAGATAGGAAGTAAGACAGTGATCTATTGAAGATATCCAACATATCAATATATCCTACCTTTACGTATAACTGGAAGTAGGTCCTAAAAATTGAGTCAACCCTTTTAAATTTTTACCTGAGTGGCAAAAATCTTTAATTTGACCAAGGGATGTAAGATAGTAACCTATTGAAGAGGATCAACATGTCTGTATATCTTAGCTATTTTTGTAGGACCTAAATGAGTCAAAATATTTGGATAAAAATAGGATAATTGAACTTTTTACATAAGAGTTAACAGTCTTTAATTTACAACATGATGTAAGACAGTGACCAACAGAAGAGTACCAACTGAAACATGGGTCAAAACTTTTGAATGAAAATATGAAAATTGGAAAACGGCATCAACATTGTGACACTTATAATTTTTATTTAAAGAGCAACAGTTTTTATATTAAATATAGGATGTAAGAATGTGACCTATTGAAAAGATCCAGCATATCAGTATATCCTACGTTTACGTACAACTCGAAGTATGTCCTGAAAATTGAGTCAACCCTTTTAATTTTTTACCTAAGGGGCAACAATCTTTAATTTGACAAAGGGATGTAAGGTAGTAACCTACTGAAGAGGATCAACATGTCTGTATATCTTACGTATTTTTATACTACCTAAATGAGTCAGAATATTTGGCTAAAAATAGGATAATTGAACTTTTTACATGAGAGGTAACAGTCTTTAATTTAATAACATGATGTAAGACAGTGACCTACAAAAGAGTACCAACTGAAATATTGGTAAAAAAATTTGAATAAAAATATGATAATTGGAAAACAGCATCAACATTGTGACTCTTATAACTTTTTACCTGAGGGGCAACAGTTTTTAAATTAAATATTGGATGTAAGACAATGACCTATTGAAGAGATCCAACATATCAGTTTATATTACGTTTACGTAAGACTCAAAGTAGGTCAATAAAATTGAGTCAAAACTTTATCTCTTCACCTGATTGCCAACAATCTTTAATGTGACCAGGGAATGTAAGATAGTAACCTGCTGAAGAGGATCAACATGTCTGTATATCTTACGTTTTTTTACCTAATGAGTCAAAATATTTGTATTAAAATATGATAATTGAACTTTTTACATGAGAGGATACAGTCTTAAATTTGACAACACGATGTAAGAAAGTGACCTTCTGATGAGTAACAATTGAAATATGGTTCAAAACATTTGAATGAAAATATGAAAATTGGAATATAGCATCAACATTTTGACTCCTATAACTTTTTACCTGAGTGGCAACAATTTTTCAAATAAAGATAGGATGTAAGACAGTGACCTATTGAAGATATCCAACATATCAGTATCTCCTACGTTTACGTACAACTCGAGGCAGGTCCTGAAAATTGACTCAACCCTTTCAACTTTTTACCTGAGGGGAAACAATCTTTAATTTAAATAAGAAATTTAAAGTAGTAACCTACTGAATTGGATCAAGTGTCTGTATGTCTTACGTATTTTTAAAGGACATAATGATTCAAATTATTTTGGATAAAAATATGATAATTAAACTTTTAACATGAGAGATAACAGTCTTTAATTTGATAACATGATGTAAGACAGTGACCTACAGAAGAGTACCAACTGAAATATGAGTCAAAACATTTGCATGAAAATATGAAAATTGGAAAACAGAATCAACATTTTGACTCTTATAATCTTTTACCTGAGAGACAACAGTTTTTAAATTAAATATAGCATTTACGACAGTGATCTGTTGAAAAGATCCAACATATCAGTATATCCTACGTTTACGTAAAACTCAAAGTAGGTCAATAAAATTGAGTCAATACTTTTATCTTTTTACCTGAGGGGCAACAATCTTTAATTTGACCAAGTAATGTAAGATAGTAACCTACTGAAGAGGATTAACATGTCTGTATATCTTACGTATTTTTGTAGGACCTAAATGAGTCAAAATATTTGGATAAAAATATGATAATTGAACTTTGTACATGAGATGTAACAGTCTTTAATTTGACAACATGATGTAAGACAGTTACCTACTTAAGAGTAAGCGTAACAATTGAAATATGGGTCTAAACATTTGAATGAAAATATGAAAATTGGAAAACAGAACCAACATTGTGAGTCTTATAACTTTCTAAGAAAGGGCAACAGTTTTTAAGTTAAATACAGGATGTAAGACAGTGACCTATTGAAAATATCCAGCATATCAAATTACCCTCTTTTACGTAAGACTCGAAGTAGGTCATGAATATTAAGTCAACACTTTTAACTTTTTAATTTAGGGGCAACAATCTTTAATTTGACCAAGAAGTAAGATAGCACCACTGAAAAGAACAACATGTCTGCAATATCTTACGTATTTTCTGTAGACCTGAAAATGGAAAAGTCAAATAATTTGGATAATAAATAGGATAATTGCTTTTTACATGAGAGGTGAAACAAGTCTTTAATTTTGAAACAATGATGTAATGACAGTTAACCTAACTTAACGAGTAACAATTGAAAATAGGGGTCAAAACACTTTGAATGAAAATATGAAAATCGAACAATATAAGCCATCAACAATTGTGACCTTTAACAACTTTTAATAACTTAACAGTTTTTTATTAAATACAGACAATGTAAGAAGGTGCCAAAGGAAGAGATCCAACATATCACGTATATCGCTACGTTTACTAGACTGAAATGGTTTCCTGGAAATGGATTCAACCATTTTTAACTTTTTACCTGAGGGACAATCAATCTTTAATTGACAAAGGAATTAAAGAAATTAGATTAGCTGAAAAGAGGATCAACATGTTTCGATGTCACTATTAACCCTTCCAATGAAGTCAAATATTTGGATTTAAAAGTAATGATAATTGAACTTTTAAACATGATGAGGTAACAGTCTTTAATATTTGACAACATTGATGTAAAACAGTGGACCACTGAAAGTAACCAACTGAATATGGGCAAAAACATTTAATGAAAATATGAAAAATTGGAACAAAGCATCAAATTTTGACTCTTATAACTTTTTACCTGAAGGCAACAGTTTTTTTAAATTAAATATAGCATTTACGACAGTGACCTATTGAAAGAGATCCAACATATCAGGATATCCTACGCTTAAATACAACTCGAAGTAGTACTAAAAATTGTGTGACTTCTATAATTTTTACCTGAGGGGCAACAATCTTTAATTTGACACCCGAATGGAAGATATGTAACCTACTATAAGGAGATCAACAAGTTTGTATATCTTCGTCTTTTTGTAGGAACTTAAATGAGTCAAAATATTTAATTAAAATATGATATTGTACTTTTTACATGATAGGTAACAGTCTTTAATTTGACAACTAGTAAAGACAGTGACCTACTGAAGATACCAACTGAAATATGGGTCAAAACATTTTGAATAAAATTTGAAAATTTATAATGTTGTATCATAATTGTGCCTCTTATAACTTGTTTTACCTAATAGCCAATAGTTCTAAATTTTAAAAATATAAGTAAAGTAAGGAAGTGACCTATTAAGAGAATCGCAACTTTATCCAGTATATCCTACGGTTTAAGTACGACTCTAAGTAGGTCCTGAAAATTGAGTCAGATCTTTTTAACTTTTTAACCTGAGTGGCAATTTCTTTAATTTGACAAACGGAATGTGAGACAGTAATCTTATCTGAAGAGGATCAAACATCTGATAATCTTGACGTATCTTTTGTAGACGGTAATGAATATAAATGATTTGTGAAAAATATGATAATTGAAACTTTTTTATATTCATGAGAGGTAACCAGTCTTTTAAATTTCGACAACATTATGTAAGACAAAGTTAACTACTGTTAGAGTAACAATTGAAGAATGGTCAAAACATTTGATATGAAATATGAAAAATTATATTTAGTCGCCAATGTGACTTTTATAACTTTTACCTGAGGGGCAACAGTTCTTTTTATATTAAATGCAAGTATGTAAAAAATTGATCCAATTGAAGACAGATCCAACGTATCAAGTGGTACTCCTACGTTTAAGTACGACTCGAAGTAGGTCATGAAAGTTGAGTCAACCCTACCCTTTTAACTTTGTACTTGAGGGGCAACAATCTTTTACTTTGGGCAGGGATGTAAGATAGCAACTACTGAAGAAAAAAACAGTGTCGTATATCTTACTTAATATTTGTGTGACCCCATGAGTCGAAAATATTTGAATTAAAATATGATAAATTGAGACTTTTTAAGTGAGAGGTAACAGTTTTTTAATTTGACAACATGATGTAAAGTACAAGTGACCTACTGAATGAGTGGTCACAGAAATATGGTCAAAACATTGCGAATAAAAATAAGAAAATTTGAATATAGCATCAACATTGTGATTCTTATAACTTCTTACCTAAGGCCAACTGTTTTTTAAAATTTAAATTAGATGTTAAAATAAAACTATTAAAGAGATCCATCATATCAGTATCTACAGTACGTTTTACGTAGACTGGATGATAGGTCTTGAATATTGCGAGCAAACATACAACCCCCCCCCCAAAGTCCCAAATATCAGGAAGGTAAAGGATGTAAAATAATAAAATACTAAAAAGGATCAACGTGCCTCTATATCTTACCTATTTTTTTAGGACCCAAATATGTCAAAATATTTGGGTAAATATAGGATGTAAGAAAGTGCCCTATTGAAGAGATCTAACATAATAGTATATCCTACGTTTACGTACGACTCGAAATAGGTCAATAAAATTGAGTCAACCCTTATACCTTTTCACCTAAGAGCCAACAATCTTTAATTTGAACAACTAATGTTAGATAGTAACCTACTGAAGAGGATCAATATGTCTGTATATCTTACGTATTTTTGTAGGACCTAAATGAGTCAAAATATTTAGATAAAAATATGATAATTGAACTTTTTACATGAGAGGTAACAGTCTTTAATTTGGCAACATGATGTAAGACAGTGACCTACTGAAGAGTAACAACTGAAAAATGGGTTAAAACATTTGAATGAAAATATATAAATTGAAATATAGCATCAACATTGTGACTCTTATAACTTTTTCCCTGAGGTGCAACAGTTTTTATATTAAATACAGGATGTAAGAAAATGACCCATTGAAGAGATCCAACATATCAGTATATCCTTCGTTTACGTAGGACTCGAAATAGGTCCTGAAAATGGATTCAACCCTTTTAACCTTTTACCTGAGGGGCAACAATCTTTAATTTGACAGAGGAATTTAAAATAATAGCCTACTGAAGAGGATCTACATGTCTGTAAATCCTACGTATTTTTGTAGAACCCAAATAATTTTAAATATTTGGATAAAAATATATTAATTGAACTTTTTACATTCGAGGTAACAGTCATTAATATAATGCAATTTGGATTCGACAGTAACGTGACAGAAGTACAACTAAATACTGGGAGTCAATAATATTTGCATGAAAATGTGAAAATGTCAAACAACATCAACATTGTGCACCCTATAACTCTTCTACCCAAGGGGCAACAATTTTTAAATTAAATATAGGATGTAAGATAGTGCCCTATTGAAGAGATCCAACATATCAGTATATCCTACGTTTACGCAAGACTCGAAGTAGGTCAATAAAATTAGTCAATAACTTTAACTTTCTTAATATTAAGGGGTAAATGGAACTTTAATTTGACCAAAAATATAAGATTTCATCCTATGTAATTAAAGGATCAACATGTCTCTATATCTTACTTATTTGTAGGACCTAAATGAGTCAAAATATTTGGATAAAAATATGATAGTTTGAACTTTTTTACATGAGAGGTAACAGTCTTTAATTTGACAACATGATGTAAGAGAGATTGCCAAGAATTCACCCTCTGACTCGTTTAACGTATCTAACTATAACTTAATTTCATAATTCCCGTCTAAAGGGTGGAGTGTGTGCCTATTAAACATTAACATTACTATTAGCAACCACGTCTCGTGAATCTCGAATCGCCTAACTCGATGCTCTGTGGCTCAAAAATCTTTTCTTCTTCTGACTACAATAATCTTGTGCTTCTTGCTACCTGTTCTCCAACAGACAGATTTTTCACTCTTTCTTTGAATATTTACTACCTCTCACGAGACTGTTATATCTTCTCAAACAAATACTGAAATCTCTATTTAGGGTTTCCAATGTACACAACACTGAAACTGGTTGGGATCCTCTCATACTGATTTAGGTGGGGAGGAGGCGAATCATTCAGCATTCTCAACGATCTGGAGCAACCTAACTCAAAGAACCTACACACATTCGGGATCGTCCCAACCAATTCTTGAACAACTTGACCTAATGTTTCCACCACTATCCCTTCCTCTCTATACAATACACTAATTCGCTCCTATTGGTAAATCTGACCACAACCTCATATCTCTTAACTTTAATACTTTCTCTCCTACAGCTCCATCCTGCCCTATGTTGTTTTTCTGGCACTTTGATCGGGTGATTGGGGGGCATTGGCGTCGCTTCTACGCTAACTATTAATCGGAATGACCTGCTTTGACTGCTGATGACGCTCGGCTTCATGCATTAAAGTGGGAGCCTGTAATCGTTGACGGGGATGAAGCAGGTTTCATTGCCTTCTCGACAAAGATCTTCTTCCTCATAATGCCATGTTCGATCGTGCCTTTTCTCTGGCATTCAGGCTAGAGCAGCGCTTATCGGGGGTGGAAAAATTCTCGTTCTCCTATCATCTCGCTAATTTTCATTCAGCTAGAAATCCGTTGCAGGGATCTCTTCGACGTAGCATAGCGGGCTTTCATCAAACGAAAAGTTGCGCTTAACCTCCTTGGTCTCCTACCTGACAAATTCTTTTCTGCCTCTTGCCAAAAACAGTCTCTAACAACTTCTGTAAATCCTCCTTCCTCCTCTTATTTCGATCTGATGGCTCTGTTGCTAACTCTCCAAATGAAAGGCCAATCTCTCGGCCTCCTATTTTTCCTCTAACTACCCTGGACGGATTCTGGCATTCCTCCCTCCTCCCTTCTCCTCTTCCCGACTCTCCTTCTCTCCCTCCGGTCCTCACATTTGATCGGGCTTCATCGGGCCTCCCTGAAGATCTAGAACGTTAGGAAGGCGTGGCCCGGCGATGGCAATCTCTCCCCGATTTTGAAGGGGTTGCTTTCGCGCTGGCTCCTCCTCTTTCAACTATATTCTCTATGTCTCAATACTAACACTTTTCCTTCATGCTGGAAGCACGCACTGTCCAACCTATTCCGAAAAAAAGGAAGTAGCTCTGATCCTTCCAACTATTTCATTTTTTTCTACATAGTGTTTTGCCTAATGTATTCATCATCTTTTATACTCATTTCTGAAGGATCGGATTCAGTGTTGGAAACGCACATATGTCCAACCTAAATCGAAGAAAAGTTTGCTTTTGAAGGTAATGAGAACTGCCAGTTGTGTGTTTCTGAAACCAACCTTTCCGTATATATCAAGACTTATTCTGTGGAAGGCCTTTTATCATCACCTTGATTTATCTAAATGCTTGAACCATTTGCAGCTTCATATCATTATTGACTTCCTCGTTAAAGAATGCGAGAGGCACCAGCTCCTTGTTCAAGTACCACAAGTTCCGACAGAGAGCTTTTGCAGCAACTGCAGATACCTCTTTTTCGTCATAATCCTTAGTTTCCTGCGAGAATTGCACGTGTCAGTTCTATTGTAGATTTTTGACGCATCTAGGGTGCTTGCAAAAGAATTGCGCACAAACTCAGGAAATGCACTGCGACCGAACAAATTTTCCCGTCCAGTTGATTATCCTTCTAGTCATTGTTGATTTGAATCTGAACATAGTAATCTTTATGAACATATTAAAACTCATTGCCATCCATTCTTGCTCGTATTGCATGGGATCGGTTTCTCAAATGAACTCTTAGGAGATAACCGTCTCCCAAGAATTCTAATAGTTCAATCCAAAAGTTCAGCATAAGTACTTTTCTTTATGCATTTTCTTCAATTTCTGTTTGCAGTACGCAACAATTGACTCTTTCTCGTGGATGCTCGATTTGGTAGTCTGATAACCGTCTTTATTTACTGTTTCTCAACTGGTCTGAAATCGTTTAAACAGCAGTGTCTCTGGTCCAGCAAGTGCTCCAAGGCACTTGCCAAATACATGCGAAATTATTATTTCATAAATATGATGTCGACAGTTCCTTTGACTCAGTCATCTCCCAAGGCTTGATTCTATTCGTTTTGCCGGCTCCTTGTTTTTCTTACAGTATTGCTACAGTGGTGTTTAAAACACATGGCCTGTATATTATTTTCCAAAGTTAAAATCTTCAAGCATTCATTCAGCATTCGCAATATCAATGCCCTTTCCTGAACAAAGTTTTGGGACTGCTAAGAGTTTTGATTTACCTTCTGCTGATACTAGTATAGGTAACCTATCTATTTGTGAAATCAGTGACATCTGGCAGAATTTTACCATTCCAATGTACAGTCAATGGTACATCTGCTCTAAACATGAACTAACCCCATAGGGTAGTATTTTGTTTGTAAAGCGCTTCTTTTCTCTCTGCAAAATTATGTCTACTCAAATTGGATTTTATCTTTATGATTGCAAGCCATTAAGAGTGAAAAATATATTAAATCAATTAGATAGGCAAAAACTAAATAAACATCAATTCCAAATTGATTTGTGGTTAAAGTTTTAATCTTTATTATTTGTTTAATCTTTAAAAATGTTACTTTAATTTTAGAATTATTTAAGTTTTGATTTGTAATAAAAATCAATTTTATGATAGTCATCACAGTAGCCTATAAATTAATCAGTTTAATCAATTTTGATTATTTTACACTTCGACCCTCCTACTACATGCCTTAATTTTTATTTCAGAACTTGCGGTCCTTTAATTTTAATTCTTAAAAATATATTCGGTTATGTTATAGGGTTACCTTTATTTTGAATCTTTATGTTCTACATTTCATTTCCTCTGAAACATTATTTTTCACTGGAAAATATGACCCAAAGGTCATAACAAATTTATTTTCCAATGACTTTCTTAAGGAATAAATTTGAAAGTTATTTGCTCATGCTTAGTGTTTCTTTTTTGGTGTTCAATATTTTGTCATTTGTCCCAATGATTTATGGAGTCCTCGATTATAATTATCATTCCATTCGCACTGGGGTACAATCCAATGAGTAGATTAACAAAGATTCTAGTGTTACTTCCTGTATAAAGACTTGGATACATTTTATTGTTGTGTATTAAAGACTGATTTGTAATTATCACAGAGTGATACCGCTACAAAGAATATTAACTCACTTTTTTAAAGGGTAGACAAACCTCAACCTTAAACTAGCTTTTTTTTTTTTTTTTTAAACAATTAAGCCAAACGCTAGTCCGGCCAAAATCACATTTCGAAGACCAATAAACCGAGTCCTCTATGTTGCTATCTATTTTAAACCTCCTTAAGCTCTGTGGCAGGTGCTAGTGATATATGGTATTGGTGGTATACTTCTGATTGGAATCAAAAATATGTATGCCGATATGAAGAGTGTGTAAGAATAAATTGGGTAGAGAGTGAGGCAAGGATATGTTTCGTCTCCATGGCAATTTAATTTGTATATGGATGGAGATGCTGAAAGAATTAAACGTGAGAAAAGGAGAGAAGAAGAATAAATTGTATTTAGGTTTTATGGATTTGGAACAGGCGTATGGTAGGATTAATAGGGAAGCTGAATGTGGCATATGTTAGTGGTATATGGTGTTGGTGGTAGGCTTCTGAATGAAATCAAAAGTATGTTTGACGATAGTGAAGCGTGTGTAAGAATAAATTCAGTTGAAGGTGATTGGTTTAATATTAATTGTGGAGTGAGGTAGGGATGTGTTATGTCTCCTTGGTTATTCAATTTATATATGGATGGGGATATGAAAGAATTAAAGGTGGGGGTGGCATGGGAAGATGTTCGAATGATAGAGAATAGAAAAGAGTGGAGGGTGCCCTACCTATTGTATGCGGACTGTTTGGTTTTGTGTGGCGAATCTGAAGAGAGTTTGAGAGGATTGGTAGAGGGAATTGGCAAGGTGTGTAAAAAGGAGGAGTTTGAAAGGAAACGTAGATCAGAGTAAGACTATGGTTGTGAGTGAGGACAGTCCTCGGTGTGAAGTTATGTTAGATGGTGAACAACTAGAACAGGTGTCTCAGTTTAAATATATAGGATATATGTTGGATGAAAAGGAAACGGATGATGCAGAGTGTAGTACGAAACTTGTGAATGGTAGGAAGGTGGCTGGTGCAATTAAATCCTTGCTGGATGCAAGGGGACTAAGTCTGGAGTGCGCTAGGGTCTTACATGAGGGAATGTTGTTACCTGTGTTAATGTATAGTTGTGAAACTATGGTCTGGAATGAAAGGTATAGATCTAAGGTACAATGTGTTCAGATGGACAATCTTAGGGGCGTGTTAGGTGTTAGAAGAATTAATAAAATGAGGAATGAACGTATTAGGGAGTAGTTTGGTGTGAAGAAAGGCGTAAAAGAGAGAATAAACGAGAGTACATTGAGTTCGCTTGGTCATTTGGATAAGATGGATGATAGTCTGTTCGTTAAGCGGATGTATGGTGGTGGGTGTACGGGAAACCGACCGGCTGGGAGACTGAAGAAAAAGCGGATTGAATCAGTAAAGGAATGCCTGAAGGATAGGAATGTGAGTTTATCAGAGGCGAGAGGAAAGGTGAATAATAGGAGTGAATGGCAGGGTTTTGTGAGGGGTAGTGACCTGTCCCGAGGGATGAACCCAACATTGATGAGATACAACAGTGAGGATCCGTCGCAGTTTCGTGAAGCCCCAGGGTGGATTTTTCTAACTGCAACGAACTGAAGGGTATGGAGGGGACTGTAAAGTTGCGTCAAGCTCTTCTATTACTTTTGTTTCGAGTGTATGCTGCGTACCTCCACCAATCTGGGGAAAGGACGTAGTTAATAATAATAATAATTATATATATATATATATATATATTAATATATATATATATGATATATATATCTAGAGATATATATATTTATAATATATATATTATATATATATATATATATATATATATATATATAATATATATTATATATATATATATATATATATTATATATATATATATTATATATATATATATATATATATATTATAATTTCAGTAATGTTACTGGGTGTTATAACTGGGCCGTAGTTCAGTTGACAGTGACATATGGTCCACGGAATAATCTTTGTCGTTGTTGTGCAAAAGTTGCGTAAGTATTTGATTTTTTTTTTTCTTTCGCTTTGTATGAAGTCAAATTCTTTCCTATAAATGATACGTTTTTAAGTTTATTGACATAACATTTTTTTTTTAATTGTAAAAGTGAGATTGGTACTAGCATCATTAGCCACATATAAATAATGGAAAATTAAATTATTTACTTACATACACACCATAAAACACGGTTTCATAGAACTATATATATATAATATATATAATATTATATATATATAGAATATATATAATATATATATTAATATATATTATATATATATATATATATATATATTATATATATATATATATATCGTACTTTCTGTGTGTCGTAGAAGGCGACTAAAAGGGCAGGGGAAGTTGGGTTATCTATTACCACCCATCTTTAACCTAAGAATGTTTATGCATGGTTGACCTGGTCGTGCCCGCCGTAAGAGACCTTGTATCTTTCGACGAAACTGTATTAAACGTCTGCGCATATAGAATGTTAGAGGAATAAATGCTGAGGATAAGCGGTGAGGAATGTATCTAAAAAGGGTAAATTTGATTTGCTCGCTGAGTGAAACAAAGGGGAAAAGAAGCGGTGAAGAAGAGCGGTGTGTGTGGGATGAAATATGTGTGTGCCTGAGTGGAGATGAATGAGAGAGGGAGAGAGAATTTCGATTCTGATGACTGATTTGTGGCACAGGGCTATGATGGATTTTGTTTGTGTGAGTACTAGAATACTGGTGGTTATATATAAGTTTGAGAATGTCATGGTATGTGTGGTTATAACGTATGGTCTATCTGAGGGTGATTTTGAGGAGTGTGTGACTTTCTGGGATATTCTGAATGATGTTTTGGACGGGACGAGTGGTAGGGGCTTCAGATTGATTGCTTCGGGCGACTTGAATGGTTGGATTGGTGATCGAAAAAGGGATGGTGTAACAAATGACTTTGGGGTTGTGAAAGAAAATGAAAATGGTTGGAAGGTGATTGAGTTCTGTTAGGAGAGAGAGGTATCTGTGTAAGTATTTACATTCTTCGAGCACAAGAGTATCCATAAGAATATGAAAGTTGGTGTAGGTATAGTTGGTATCGAAGTGAAAGCATGATTGATTTTGTGCTGGTGAAGGAGGAGATGTTGAAGTATGTGATCGATTTAAAAACAATGATGGGGTTAGAGATGGGAATATGAAATCACTATAAGGGAGATAAGGGGAACTGTTGAAATTATAGGGGAATAAGTTTATTGAGTGTTGTAGGGAAGGTATATGCTGGTATTTTGGTCGAAAGAGTGCGTCGAGTGACTGAAGGACTGATTGGGTGAAGAACAAGATGCGTTTAGGAGTGGTAGAGGATGTGGATCAAATCTTTACATTGAAACAAATGATTGAGAAAATGAGAGAGAAGAAGATTAAATTGTATTTAGGTTTTATGGATTTGCAACAGGCGTATGATAGGGTTAATAGAGAAGCTCTATGGCAGGTGTTAGTGATATATGGTGCTGGTGGTAGGCTTCTGGATGTCTCCTTGGCTATTCAATTTGTATATGGATGGGGTTATGAAAGAATTCGAGGTGGGGATGGCAGGAAATGGTGTTAAAATGATGGAGAATGGAGATGAGTGGAGGGTGCCCTACTATATGCGGATGATTATGATTTGGTTTTGTGTGGGCGAATCTGAAGAGAGTTTGAGAGGATTGGTAGGGAGATTTTGGCAGGGTGTTGTAAAAGGAGGGGCTTGAAAGTAACCGTGGATAAGAGTAAGGTTATAGGTTGTGAGTGAGGACAGTCCTCATGTGAAGTTAGTTAGATGGTGAGCAGCTGGAACAAAGTGTCTTGAGTTTAAATACTTTAGGTATATGTTTGGATGAGAAGGGAACGGATGATGCAAAGTGTAGTAGGAAAGTTGTGATGGTAGGAAGGTGGCTGGTGCAAATTCTTGGTGGATGTAAATTGTAAAGGGACTAAGTCTTGGTGGTGCTAAGGTCTTACATGAGGGTATGTTGTTACCCGTGGTAATGTATAGTTAGGTGAGACTATGGTCTTTAATAGATATAGATCTAAAGTTCAAATGTGTTCAGATGACAATCTTAGGGGCCTGCTAGGTGTGAGAAGAAGAATGATAAAAATGGGATATGAAACATATTAGAGAGTATGTGTGGTTGTGAAAAAAAGGATAAACGAGAGAATAAATGAAAGTATCTTGAGATGGTTTGGTCATGTGGGAAAGGATGGAATGATAATCGGTGGTTTAGCGGATTTGTTATTAGTTGGTTGGAGGCGTTGGGAACCGACCGGTGGGGAGACCGAAGAAAAAGTTGAATGAGTCAGTAAAGGAGATGTTTTGCCGGAGAGAAAATGTGAATATTGGCAAGAGCGAGAAGAAACTGTGCATGATAGGAGAGAATGCGGGGTGTTGTAAGGGGTATGGTTGTGGCCCACCTGGGCCAGGGATGAACCATACACTGACGGACTTACCATAGTGTGGATCCGTTTCTCGGTCGCATGAAGCTTCTAGGGTGGAGTTTTCGTGATTTGCGGACGAGTTCTTACTAATATAATGGTACAGAAGGGGCGGTAAGGCTGGGCTTTCTTTATCGACCCATTTGTCATGATTCTCCTACTTTCTTTCTTGTTCCGCTATTTTGTTCTTTAGCTCACCGTATCCCAATCCTTTGGGAAAAGGTTAGGAATAAAGAAAAGAAAGGAAAAGGATTATATTATATATAATATTTATATTATATATTATATATAATCTATATATATTATATATTAATATATATATATATATATATATATATATATATATATATATAATATTATATATATATATATATATTATATATATTATATATATATATATATAATATATAATATATATTTATATATATATATATATATATATATATATATATATATATATATTATAATATATATATATATATATATATAAATTATATATATATATATATCATATATATATATATATAACTATATATATATATATATATATATATATATATATATATATAATATATATATATATATATATATAATATATATATATATATATAATATATATATATATATATATAAATATATAATATAATAGATATATAATATATAATATAATAGTATATATATATATATATATATATATATATAATATATGAAGAATATGTCTCTCCTGCTTGTTTTATCAATTGAGTATATTGGATAATTAAAATATATATATATATTAAGGAGAAAAAGGAAGACTAAAAGTTGGAACGTAGGAGGAAAAAATAGCTAAATGAACAGTTTGGAAGGAAGATAAATGAAGACCTGCAAGAGAATTGGAAGCTGTTTTTAAAGGAAGTTTGAAAGGTTAAGAAAGATAGAAATTGAATCTTCGTAGAATAATGGAAAGGGATGTTATTTTCGTGACTGATGAAATGGACATGAAGAGAGTGTGGAAGGAACACTTCGAAAATTTCCATAACATTGGCTGTAATGAAGTGAATGATGTGTGTGGGTTTGATGGTGTAAGAAGAAATAGATATTTTAGGGATTAGGTAATTATGGAGGAGATAATAGGTCTAGTGAGGAAGTTGAAAAATGGTAAATCGGCAAGTATAAATGGTATTACTGGTAAAATGAGCAAAAATGGAGGCGAGATTGTGACCGACTGTACATGGAAATTGTGTAACAAAGAGTTTGTGGAGGGTATAGTTTCGAAGGATTAAAGGAGAGCAGTGATAGTACCCTTATATAAGGGTAACGGAGATAAACTGAACTTTAGAAACTATGGCTATATTAGTTAAGTGTGGTAGGGAAGATATATGCTGATATTTTGGTTGAAAGAGTGTGCCGAGTGATTGAAGAGCTGATTATTGAAGAACAATTTGCATTTAGAAGTGATAGAGGATGTAGATAAAATTTTTGCATTGAAGCAAATGTGAGAAAATGAGAGGAGAAGAAGAAGAACAACAACAACAAATTGTATTTAGGTTTTATGGACTTGGAGCAGGCGTTTGACAGAATTAATAGAGGATCCTTTTTTGTAGCAGGTGTTTGTGGCAGGGTTCTGAATGGATGCAAAAGTATGTATGTTGATAGTGAAGCATGTGTAAGAATGATTGGAGTGGAGAGTTAATGTTTTAATATTAATAGTGGAGAGAGAGAGGGATGTGTTATGGCTATTTAATTTGTATACGTATGGGGTGATGAAAGAATTAAAGATAAGGGTGACAGAGGAGGGTGTTAGACTGATGGAGAGTGGAAGAGAGTGGAGGGTTGGTTATCTGCTTAATGTACGCTAATGATTTGGTTTTATGTGGCGAGTCTGAAAAAAGTTTGAGAGGATTGGTAGAGGGGTTTGGCAGGGTGTGGAAAAGGAAGGGTTTGAAAGTAAACCTATATAAGAATAAGGTGATGATGGTGGGTGAGGAGAGCCCGCTGTGTGAAATCATGTTGGATTTTGGTCAATTGGAACAAGTATCTGATTTTAAATATTTAGGCTATATGTTTTATGAAAACGGAATGGATGATGCAGAGCGTAGTAGGAAAGTTGTGAGTGGTAGGAAGGTGGCTGGTGCAATTAAATCGTTGGTGAATGCAAAGGGATTAAATCTTGATTGTGCTGGGATTTTGCATGATGGTATGGTGTTACCAGTGTTAATGTATAGCGGCGAAATTATTGTGTGGAGTAAGTTATAGATCTAAGGTATAATCTATTCATATGGATAATTTT
Source organism: Trachelipus rathkii (assembly GCA_015478945.1). Lineage (NCBI taxonomy): Eukaryota > Metazoa > Arthropoda > Malacostraca > Isopoda > Trachelipodidae > Trachelipus > Trachelipus rathkii. The sequence continues at coordinate 38,014 of JABUQX010021999.1, forward strand.
AGGGGAGTGTACAAAGCGTGATGAGAATTTATGAAATGAGGAATAAACTCATTAGGGAATTATTGTGGTGTGAATGAAAGAACAAATCTGTATATTAATATGTTTGGTCATATGGAAAGGATGGATGATGGTCATTTCGTTAAACGGAAATATAGAGGTGAGTGTGTTGGGAACCGACCGGATGGGAGACCTAAGAGAAAGTCAGTAAAGGAATGTCTGAAGGAAAGGAATGTGAATTTGGTTCAAGCGAGAAGAATGGTGCATAATTGGAATGAATGGCGGGTTTTTGTGAGGGAGTATGGTTGTGTACCTGGCCCAGGGTTAAATCCTTGCATTGACTAAATATCACAGAGGAGGTCCGTCGCGGCGTTGTGAAGCCCTTAGGGTGGATTTTTGGCTGCGACGGGCTCACACTAAATATTGTTTCTGTGCATGTTACGCACTTTACCCACATATGTGGAAACTTGTAGGGAGGATAATAAGAGACAAATTATTTATTTATCTATGTGCATTTTTTTAATAAAAAATTAAATGTACGTCTATTGAAATGTTTCAAATTCAAGTACTTTAATAATTATTTTTAGCTTATTGTATCAAACATTAGCACAAAATTTGACTATTTCGAATTTGTGTGCTTGCATTATAATTAAAAGACTTTTCAGCATTAATTTTTTGTCAGAATTATCTTACCTAAATTCATTTCCTTTATTTGCATAGAAATTTGCCAATGGAAGAGGACGGAGAAATACCAGACCCTTATGTGAAACTGTACCTTCTTCCCGATCGCTCAAGGGATAGTAAACGCAAAACAGACGTGATGAAGGACAATGTTAGTCCTGTTTTTGATGAACGCTTTGAGTATAGCGTTGCTCCTAATGAACTTACCCAGAGAACCTTGCAAGTGTCGGTTATCAACAAGAAAGGATTCTTCCATATGCAAAGGTCGCCTGTACTTGGACAGGTAGGGTTAATGAACTTTAAAGATTTACTCTCACCATCCCCCCCCCCATTATGTTTTGTTGTCAAATTGATCAAAATACCATGTTGTTCGACTACCTAAAAATTATGCTTTAAATTTAATTTGATGAAAATTTAGTCATTAAAATTCATTCACTAAAACTATTCAGTAGACAGCAAGTAGCGGTAGTAACAATAATAATAATAATAATAATACTAATAATAATAATTAATAATTTTTCAGATTCATATTGACTGTGGTTTTCTTGATCCGTCCGAAGTTACCAATTGGTACGACCTAGCCCCGCCAATCGACGAGGACGAGGACTGAAGGCGTGGGCGTGTGTTTGGCAAGATGGAAGGTTTTCGAAGCAGCCTCAAAAATCTCTCCCGATTAGGTTCTATCAAGAAAAGCCTCAGGAAAGGTACTAATAAATCGTCCAAAATATATGGAAAATAAACATCCCTATTATTATTATTATTATTATTATTATTATTATTATTATTATTATTATTATTATTATTATTATTATTGTATGAAGACCAAAGTATTTTTTTTAATAAGTTTTGAATCTTTTTCTTAGGTATAAGTTTGTTTATATTTTTTCTTTTTACGAATCTCATTTGAAAAACTTTAAATAGTCTTTATAATGTATACTTAGTTTATAAGTTTTTTTGTTTTTTTTTATCTCTGGGTCCTTTTAGGTTTAGGTGAATCATTATTATTACTCTTATAAGTAACGCTTTGCATAGAAGACGAGATGTTTGTAGAATCTCGCATTCCCTTTCCTTATCCTGATAATTCTTGATAGACTATAATTAACCTTCATCTTATCGCGCCAGATAGCTTAAAGCATTTGTCGAAAGATACTAAAAGTATTATTTTAGTATAAAAAAAACAACAACGACTATATTATATAAAACTGAGACTTAAACTTGCTTCGATTGAAGTCCCAGGCACACGCCATTTAATCTTTTATAAAATCTCGTTCTTTCTTTTGCCAAGATGAAACAACATGACTAATATTAAAGACCCTTTGCTCGTAACGATTTGCTTGATTAAGTAAAACACTTAGGCGTGGGTGGCAAATCTGGCGATTTCCTTTAAACTGAATCGTCAGATTTGGCGTGTACACAATCAACCTTTTAACTTGTTAACATCGACTTGCTTGATCCAGCAAATCGTTACTCCTAGGTGGGTCTTAATACGGTAGTTTATATAATTGTAACTTTTCAAAAAGTGATCCTTATGTAATTGTAACGGTGCTAAATCAGTTTATGAAAACTACTTCAATTAGGTAATGTAAATTTTAGAATTTAGGTTGTATAGGCAACTAATTAATTTAAAATTCTTTAACAATCATCATCATCATGTTTATGATGAATGATTGGCTTAAATCACAGTGTAATGATATGCTTTTTTTTTTATTTGAATTTAACCACAATTTGAATATATACTATTTTTTATTCAATTATAATATATATATATATATATATATATATATATATATATATATATATAACAATATATATATTTTATATATAATAAAAATATATATTATATATATTATAATATATATATATATATATATTATTACTATATATATATATAATATATATAATATATATATATACTATTTATTATATAATATAATTATATATATATATATATATATATATATATATATATTAGCACGCTAAACAATTCTTAATATAATTAAAATTATCAATTTTACATATTTAAATTGCATTATATCGTTATATATTTTTTTTAATATTTTTATAAAATTGTTTATTAATTTTTAGTTTGGTTGTTTATAAATTTTAAAATTAAATAATTGTTATAAACAAATAGATACGTTATGATTTAATTATCTCATTTGTTTATTGTGATAATTTCCTTCCAGCTGTTACTACTACTACTACTACTACTATTTCTTCTTTCTTTTTTTCATCCTTTTTTATCTTCTTTTTTCTTCATTCTTTCTACTTTCTTTTTCTTCTTCATCTTCTTGATGGATCTATTACAATGTCATGGCTTTAAAATGTAATTACCATTTCATTGTTTTTAAAACGCTTATCGTACTTACAATGAAAAATTATTATTATTATTATTATTATTATTATTATTATTATTATTATTATTATTATTATTATTATTATTATTATAAATATTATTATTATTATTATTATTATTATTATTATTATTATTATTATTATTATTATTATTATTATTCATTTATTTATTTATTTCGTAAGCATTATAACTAATTATATCCAATGCTAGGTGTTCTTGCCTTATTAAAAGTATTAATTTTTTGTTTAGAGCAAGTCAATATACTGTTTTTAAAACGCTTAAGAATATAATAGTTAAATATTGATTCGGCTTTTATTTTCCCCCTCTTTCAAGTTCAACGTGTTATATGAATAGTCTGGTGGATTGTTTTTAAACAGTTGAATATGCAAATTTAACCTTTTTTTTTTTTTTTTTTTAATCAGAATTTAGATAGCTATGTTTATTTTGGTGATGTAGAAATAATTATGCGATATATGGTGATAAATTATTGCAGTTGAAGAATTAAAATTTCAATTATATATTTATGAAGCTTGAAAGAAGTCGGTTTCTATAGGGCTTTGAGGCCAGGCTTTTCACTTCACCAAAGATTAACTGAAGAGTAATTAGAATAATAAATGCCTAGCGTACGAATTTCCTGCAGGTTACAAAAGTAGAGCCTTCAGACAAAAACTTGCCGATTATTTAAATAACATATATCATCATCATCACCCACCTTCTTTCCCCAAGACGGGGAAAGGTGAGTAACATTCATCGGAAACAGAAGAGTAGTAGAAGAATATGACAAGTCGAAAAGAAGCCCAGCCTTACCGTCCAGTTTATACCTTTTAGTGAGATCTCGTCGCACTCAGAAAATCCACCACGAGGTTACGTCACCACCAGATGGGGTCACAAGTTTGGGGGAGATGCCATGTCGCAAACTCCACCCGTTGCTACGGGGGTATGTACGTCGATAATGAATATTAATTAAACATTTTAATTTATTTATTTTAATTTTTTTTTTATTCCCATTCATTCAAAGGTAATTAATCATTCTATTGAACCCTTCAGATTCAAAAGAATGATTAATGACTTGACAGGTCAAAAAGTCTCTATTCCCCTCCCCGGGTATATATATATATATATATATATAATAATATATATAATAATATATATCTAAATATATTTAATATATTATATATAATATATATATATTATATAATATATATATTAATATTATAATATATTATATAATATATATATCATATATATATATACGCAGAATTTTTTTGAGGAACTAGTTCTCTCACTACTATTTAACCTCGTCTACGACAAGGTGACACCATCACCTATATGTATGCCAAATTTCATGGAGCTATGGCCATTAGAACTCGAGATTGAAAAATCGAACCCTAATCCATTGCCTCAATACTCAGGCAACATCGGCTACGTCGTCACCTATACTGTAAATAATAATAATTGATACGATTAAAATGTAGTAGTAGTACAGGAGTCTCTTGCGAGACCCATAGCAACCGTTAGGCTTAAGAGATGTGCCCTTAGCCACGGGTGTATACCTTTCTTATGAGGTAACCTGGTCGTATACGATGTTACATCCCGGTGGGGTCCCCTTTATGAGGGTGCCAAGCCCCCAAAGTTGGATATGGCATTGGTTAGTGAAAATAAGCTGCTGAAATGATTCTAAGGATAATATATTATATATTATAATATATTATATATAGATATAATTAATAATATATATATTATATATATATATATATATATATATATATATATATATATTATATACTTATATATATATATATATATCAAGGAGGGTTGGGTCAATTTTTCATTCTTGCGTTCTATATATTGTATCTGGTTGAAATTTGGTATACACATAGGTGATACTTATATATATATATATATATATTTATATATATATATATATATATATATATATATTATATATATATATATATATATATATATATATATAGATTTATATATATTATCATTATATTGAAGCGTATTGATTGCCAGAAGAAAGAGAGACGCTTCTAACAACCAACAACTTTTATTTGAGGAATTCGTTTTTACAGAGGAACCATGAAAAAGATGTGTCCCATTAGTGGAACACTATATAATGTTCCTTACCATAAAAACAGACACTAAATGAAGGTTTTTAACGTTATAGCGACATCGCATGAGACCAACATGTTCCGCTTCCGATAAGACAAAAGTGAGGCAGAGAAAGTATGTTTGCGCACAAATGATTCGAGAATGTTGCCATTTTTTAAATTCAAGGGCGTTGTTGCATCGGAACAATATTATATATATACTATATATATATATATATAATATATATATTAATTATATATATATATATATATATATACTATATAATATATATATATAGTATATAATATATATATATATATATTATATGTGTGTGTGTGTGTATTGATTAAAAACACCCCTAAAGCATTTTCACCCTGTACTAGGATCGAGACCTGGACCCTAGGCAGATAAATGTGCAAGATTTTGACCACCAAACCCACGATGAAGCTAAAAGAAGAACCCGCACAATACTTCTATGGTGAAATTCGCACCCAACCTATAGGACCTGCCGCGCTCTTGCCCATCACACTCGGACATGCAGAACAGGTACCGCACAAGAGTGAAAATACAAAAGAACGGGGGTCAGGATGTACAGAATAGAAAATTGACACTTCTTCACGCGAATAACCAATTATTGTATGATAAAAACACCCCATAAAGCATTTTCACCCCCGCTGGGAATCAATCTGGACCCAGGAGATAAAACGATGCAAGTTAATTTGACCACTAGACCACGATCAGCTAAAAAGAAGAACCGACAATACTTCCTATGGTGAATTATTTGCGCCCACTAATAGTGTGAGGTTGAAGAGCCGCGCATGTCCTATTAGCTGGGGTGCGAATAATTCAGCCATAAGAAGTATTGTCGGGTTCTTCTTTAGTCATCGTGGTCTGTTGGTCAAACACTTGCACATTTTTCTGTAGGGTCCAGGTTCGATTCCCAGCGGGGTGAAAATATAGGGGTGGTTTTATCAATACAAATTGAATTGCGGAGAATTCGCATTTCTATAATATATAATATATATATAATATATACTATATATAATATATATATATAATATATATATATATATAATATATATATATATTATATATATATATATATATATATATATATATATAAATATATATATATATATATATATATATATATATATTATAAAATAATCACACGTCGAATCGAATAAAGCGTTAGGCTTGGGCTAAGGACCGACTACCCCTCGTACAAACGCAGTTGACGAGGAACCCTTCCCCGCAACAGGCCTTCGAGGTTCCCATCCGATTACTTGCTACTACCACCAAGATCTGCACCGGAGGCGGCTCCACTCCGGCTTACGCCATGAGCTTCTGCGCCACCCCCGCGCCCTCCTACCGGTCCCCTCCTGTGAAGGAGAAAGGAAGAGCCGTTACTACCTCGACGGTCGAGTATCGGGGACCGGCTTTAGCGCCATCCATTTTCAGGGCTAGTCGCTTCGGCAGGTGAGTTGTTACACACTCCTTGGCGGATGCCGACTTCCATGGCCACCGACCTGCTGTCTTGAGCGACCAACGCCTTTCATTGGTTCTACATGAGCCGGTACTTAGGCCCCTTAACTCGACTTTTGGTTCATCCCACAGCGCCAGTTCTGCTT